>JARFJB010001516.1:1745000-1770000 GCA_036346205.1 Vesta saturnalis
TAATCCTGCTTCTTGGATATGTTTCCATATACATTGGGTAAAGTGGAAAAAACAGCCACATAATGTAGCTTCTGGAAATTGACCTCGCACGGAATTAATAGCTGCTCTTTCAAAATCGACCATAACAGTAGTCGGTTGTAATCCTGGTTTCAACCTTTTAAGATTTTCAAATAATCGTGTATACGTGCCTTCAGTTTTGTTGGGGAGCAATGCATACACCGCTGGGATTACATTATTGTATTGTACAGTATGGATAGTATATACTTGCTGGAAAAGCGGTGGAGCGACTTTAAAGGTGCCATCCATATACCAATGTCTGCTATGCTCCATATACGATAAATTTCGTTCAGTGGAAAATAGCAGAATGCGATCTTCACCTGGACCACTGTCAAATAGAAGGAACGGTTCTCCTCTGCTGTCTTGTAGGTATTCAACGGGAATAACAAGCTCCATCAAACTTCTGGGAGTTGCCGGCGCACCTTCTTTTTGTTTTCTAATACGTTGTACTGTTCGCTTTATGGCTACCACCGAAGGTAATAGCCCTGCTGCTGCACAAGATGTACCTTCTGCCACAATGGCCAACACACCTTGAGTTGTAATTTTCAAATCTTCATCTGCTGTTTTCATTTGGTTTATGGCTCTCCTAGCTTCTATGTTAGCAGCATCAGCAACGTGATTGTGACTAGTACTTTTCACGACTTCTTCGTCCAACGTATATACGCGACCGAGACACTTGGACTTGTTGAAATTAACGCATTTCCAAATTATCTTTTCACCGCTAATGCGTTCTTTTTTATGAATAAATCCGTCATACAGAAGCATATTGTTGCCTTTTGTACTTTTCACAAATTGAAGCACCATCCTTGCGACTCGAGCAACGTAACGAATGTGAGCTATTTTGCAAGTCAGTTGCATTATATACACACTATTTTAAATACTCCTTAATGATGCTTATCAAATTTCTAATTATCTATAGAAAGGTAATTTGTATTTAACTACCTACCACATTAGATTTAAAGGGCTTCAATTACAGGATACCACATTTCTATTCAATTTAATTACCTAAGTGTAGGCGATTATTATTAATTTGGAATGACTTGTATTACTGTCCACAACTTGCTACACGAAAACCATGTGTCTGCGTCCAAATGTCGCCGCGTCCTAATTTCCTCGTCCATTTGTCGTGGATTCTATATATATATATATATATAAGGTGCGGCATTAGTGCGTCGAAGTACGATATATCCGTTATTAAAGGCGATATCAAAATAAGTTAGTTACAAAAATTATAGGCAACTTCAAACTTCACATTATAAAATTATGTTCATATTTACAGGGTGTTACATATTACCAGGGTGAACCAAACATACTTTTTTTTTAATGGGACACCCTATACATTATTTCAAATTTTGGTTAAGCTCATCTGCCCCATACTTACAATATAGGGCTTCATTACGTTATACAGGGTATTTCAAAAGTTATGGTCAATTGTACACGAAAATCATTCTCATTTCAACGTCCTGTATACCCTAGGCAGAACAACCTAACAATAATTCTTTCCAGGCATAACTTTTTGACATTGGTACAGTGTTACAAGAAAGTGCTATTTCTTTATTATTGCACCAATTGAATATAGAGCGAACCTTGCAGTTCCCGAATATTTCAATTCACGGTCTTTATGTAAACATAAGTTCTCATGTGTAGACAAAAGAATGCCAATGGTTTTTTCAATCTGATAGCTCATTGATAGAAGCACTAGATGATTGGCCAAACAATTGATATGGACCGGAGAACTGTATCTATGGTTTTAGAATACGTAAAGTAATCTTGTGTCGTTGTTTCACCATTTAAAAGTTTACTGCTGGAAAAAGTAAATTTTATATTAAATTCGTGTGGAATACTCCTTGCCCACTAAAGAACGATACCTTCGAACTCGCAGTTAATCGTTTTCTTTTTTGGGTAACATCGTACACGTTTAATAAATAACTATTACCATAAAAATGATTATTAATTTTATTAAATACATAAATAAAAAGTTTACCTCGAGTAGGATTTGAACCTACGACCTGTACTTTGCTAGAGTACCGCGCTAACCAACTTCGCTATCGAGGTACAGGCCCCAATCGATGTAAATTTTGTCGTATGTAGTACTGATGTAAATTATTTATTATTTTATTAATGTGTTTAATAAAATTAATGATAATTTTTGATTACATATTTACTTTTAAACTTATTCGTTCATAACAAGACATAATAACTATTATCATTGTTTAATTTTGTTCTCAAATCTCAGTTACACTAGCACCGGGGATTAAAAGGTTGATTTACTATAAAACACTCTGTAACTTG
Source organism: Vesta saturnalis (assembly GCA_036346205.1). Classification (NCBI taxonomy): domain Eukaryota; kingdom Metazoa; phylum Arthropoda; class Insecta; order Coleoptera; family Lampyridae; genus Vesta; species Vesta saturnalis. Next base: position 1,747,350 of record JARFJB010001516.1, read on the forward strand.
GGGATACGATAGATCTATAGATTTGTTAGTAGTGGAGTTCTCTAGGTTTCACAAAAAGGTAGTAATCGCTCGCAAAAACCTCAACCTCAACTCTGTATCTTATACTACCTACGCAATAACAACAGTCTTTTACTTACTTTACTTAATCCATCTACCTTCAGGTGTAAGGTTGGAGGAGTTGAATCTTGCACTTCTGTCTCCATTGCTTCCTATCTGCGTTAGATTTTGTATTCCTTCCCATGTCACTCCTTTGCTCTCTACTTCTTTTCTTATGTTATCAATCCATTTTGTTCTTGGTCTTCCTTTTTTATTTTCCCCTGACACTCGCGTTTCGACCACTCTTTTTGTTAGTCTATCGTCCGACATTCTACACATATGCCTAAACCATGTGAGCTGCCCTTCTATGGTTTTTTCACTGATTTTTCAGATTTTGTCTAAATTTTTCATTTCTTATTTTGTCCTTCTTGGGTTGGTTTTATATTTTCCTCAGAAACCTTATTTCCATTGCGTTAATACGTGTCTTTTGTCGTTCTGTAAGTGTCCACGTCTTACTGCTATATGTGATTGATGGTCTGACCACTTTTGTTACAACTTCGGTTTTTGTGTTGTTTGGCAGTTCTCTTTTTCCTAGAAAAGTTGTCTTTATCAGATTGAATATTCTTCTCGCTTTTCCTTTTCTATCGTCTAATTGTTTGTCCAGTTTCCCATTTTCTTCAATTATTGCGACTAAGTATTTAAAATATTCCACTTGTTCTATTTCTTTCCCGTCCACACTAATTTGATGTTTTATTTGTGTTTGAAATTGTCATTGTTTTTGTCTTTTCAATGTTTATTTTTATGTTGTCTAGCACAGTTGAGAAGAGCAGTGGACTAGAATGCATCCCTACTTGACTCCTTTTGTCTAGTTTTAAATTCTTTGGTTTCTTCATTGTTTGTTCTTACTGTATTTGCGTTATCTTTGAACATATTTTTTATAATTCCTATAATACTTTTATTCACTCCCCTATTCTGTAGTACTTTCCATATGGCTTCTTTTCTTATTCTGTCGAACGCTTTTTGCAGATCTATAAAGCATGTGTGTATTGTCTTGTTCTTATTTATTAGTTTTTCACGTGCTTGTCTAATTATAAATATAAGATCTTGTGTACTTCTGCTTTTCCTGATGCCACATGGCGTGTCCTCCAGTGTTATCTCTACTGTATTCCTTACTCTTTTTTCTATTATTCTTGTGAATATTTTCCCTGAGATTCTGGAGAGTGTTATTCCTCTATGTGTGCGTGCGTGGATGTCTGTGTTAGGTGTGCGCGTATGTTGGATGTCTGCGTGTTGTGCGCGTGCGTGCGTTAGGTGTGTGCGTCTGTTGGGTGTGTGCGTCTGTTGGGTGTGTGCGTGTGAGCGTGTCAGTGTGTTGGCTGCATGCATGTGTTGAGTGTATCCGGGTGGTAGGTGCATAGGTATGTGCGTTTGTCCGTGTTTGTATTACTATCATTGCTCCATTTTTTGTGTGAATGATCGTGTACTGACATGTTCCAACATTGATATTTTACACCTAGATTAATACGCTATGTGGAAATATATGTGTATGTGTGTATGTGTGCGTGCGTGTGCGCGTGTGCTTGTGCGATGTGTGCGTGTTTTTAATTTGGTATCCATAATCGACAGAGCGCTCCGTGACACTACTAGGTACATTCTGAAATTGCTGGTCAATGATTACATTATCTCTATCTGTCCGACTGGAGCTGGTGGCTCGTGAGGTTAAGTGGGAACGATTTTTTATGAAAGTCCGATGCAGCAAAAGCCCTGATTTTGCAAGCGTGACTCGCAGTTTTATTCAATGAGGATGTGGGTGAGCATAGTTACTGGTGTGACGTAACTGTTGCTTATTGGTGTATCGAGGACTAGTGTTAACAATGAGACTCTGGCGTAAACTACTTTTGTAATAACGACGGAGAGGTAAAAATGGATCATTTCTTAAATCTAAATAACCAATCTACATACCTGATGTAAAGTTTCAAATGTTTACAATAGTATATCAATGATCTAATCTCAATCGAGTGAGTCGTATTCGGTCACAGGTGAAGGTCAAGAAACATTTCTCAAATGACATCTTACTCTAGTATTGCGTATACGAAAGAATTTTTTAACCTCGATCGATGGTTTTTAATGGAACTTGACAACGAGCTTCCTACATAGTGGATGTTTCAGACAGGATGATCTTTCCTGATCATGGATCAGTGTCTATGTCAGCGATTACAGAGAAATCTGAATAAGTGTGTCATTCGGTTAGATCTTTCGTTGCGATTCCAAATTAAGTTTCATTAACAGTACTTTGCCACAAAAAAGGTCTAAGTTATTGACGTCAAGTTCGGCATCCGGCAAGCGACGTATGTCCATTTAATAACCTCCAGAATAGTTTCGTTTGTAACATTTTTCTTCTTAATTTAAGTTTTCCTCATTTTAATCATATGGAGTGAATCTTTCAATGTATAGCTAATTTAAATTTTTATTATTTCTACATTATTTAAATTACTTTAGATACTTGGGTTATCGTGCATTAGTAATTTATGATAAATTAATTTGACAGATGTTGATTCTTTAGAAGAGATATAAACATACTAAGTAATTGATTACTTATTGCAATTTGTGTTAACGTCATTAGGGTTATTTATACATTTTTTTCTTAATTTACGAATGAATTTGAATTTGCATTATTTGATTCACATTTTTGTTTTTGTTCTTAAAGTCACATTACTGCATCGATGAGTTACTATACAAATATTGCTTATCTCATTGATTTGTTTTCAGCATTGAAGAGAATGCACGTGCAATTTTGGAAGAGCAACGACAGGAGGAGCAGTTTAGTGCTATTATAGTTAGTTGTAGATCTCTAAGTTATTATGAAGGAAAGAAATTTAAAGCAGTATTACCACAGGTAAATCAAAATTTAAAAATGTGTGCATGTATCAGCCTTTTTTATTATAGATTATAGCTGCAGCAATTGCCGCAATTTTTCACATAGTGGTTGGAATGTCGCTTGCATTTTCCGCTATTTTAATACCTCAATTAGAAGAATCTCAAAATAGTACTAATTCGATACGAATAACTCAAAATGAAGGCTCTTGGACAGCTAGCATCCTTGTTATAGTAACACCTGCTGGAGCACTAATTGCTGGTTTTATTATGGATGCAATTGGAAGATTAAATATGTTAAAATTAGCAGCTATACCATGTGCCTTAGGATATCTTTTAATAGCTACGGCAACTAATGTCCCAATGTTATTGTGCGGAAGAGCACTTTCTGGAATCGGTTCAGGTACTAAATATTTTTTGTAAATCAGTTTTATCTTGAATTTTTAGCTTGGGCAACCAGTCCTGCAATAGTATACATTACTGAAATAGCTAAAGCAGATTTACGTGGATCTCTTATCTCAATGGCCCCAGGATTCTCATCTTTAGGTAACGATGATTGGCAAAAGACGCGTGGGTATTATACTTTTTTTTTCAGGAATGGTCTTAGTGTACTTAAAAGGTTGGTTTATGAATTGGCGTTTAGTGGCATGGTTAGCGAACATATATATAATAGTTCCTATGATACTAATAATGTTCATTCCCGAAAGTCCTGCTTGGCTTGTTTCAAAAGGTCGAATTGAGCAAGCGAGAAAGTCTTTAGAATGGATTAATCGATTTCAACCACAACCTGAGCATAAGGTAAATTAGAATAACTTTGGTTTTAGATTACTAACAGAAGTGTGATTTTAGTCTGAATCGTTTGCTGAAATGCAATTGGCTTATTTACAAAAAGAACATTTAATTAAAAAGGAACAAGAAGCTCAAACGGCAAGTAATAATAGCGGTATCAGGAAATTAAAATTATTCGTCCAACCAACTGGTGGAAAACCGTTGATTATTTTGACTGGTATATTTTTCTTCCAACAGTTTTCCGGAATCTATATAACTTTATTTTATGCTGTTACTTTTTTTAAGGTTAGTATAATTTCTTTGGTATAATTCAAGTAAATATTTGCCATTCGTACAGTACAGACGTGATTTTTGTGCTCTCGTAATAGAACTCATACAATTGACGTTATTTAATTTAAGAAATTAGCTTTACGTTTTAGTAAATAACAGTGTGGTTTATTAAGAGTGCATTTAATAGAACTGATATTTAATTGATATATCAATGGGGAAGATTGTTTGATTACTTTATTTTACTTAATAACCATTGATCTATTATTGGACAAACGCATTATAGGACTGGTGAGACTGTTCCGTTTATTTAGACAATTTTTTTAACATTTTTGATTTAACATTTGTATATAGCGAAAGTACGTATTCATGATATCCCCCTTGTAAATCGGCAGCTTATCGCAGTGGCTTATCGGTTTTAAGGCGCTTCTTCAACTATAACTTTGATTATAATGCCAATTTTTGTAAAAATCAAAGTTTCTTGTCCTCGTTGTGGTGAAGCTCATGAGTTCAAAAATTGTAAGTCTGACATTCTGAAATGTGTTAATTGTTCAACAGTTTCCCACATTCAAGAAATTGATTGTTCGCATGCTGCCTGGGATGTTATGAACTACCTCTATTATAAAAAGAAAATTGCCAAACTCTCTAATCGGTCTAACAGAATCATGGTTAAATCCCCATATAACCAATGAAGAATTATTTAACTGCGCACAATACTAAATATTTCGGTCTGACTGTAATTACGCTTCAAAAGGTAGGTTAAGGGAAGGGGGTGTCCTTATTGCTGTTAATTCTATGTTCACTACAGAAAAATTGTCATAAATGAGTTTTCTACTTTACCATTAATAGATATAGTCGGCTCTAAAATAAAATTGTCTCACAATACCCTTTACGTCTTTGTGATTTATGTACCACCCTCATGCACAATTAAAGATTATTTGGATTTTATTGATCTATTTAGCAATTTGCATGATACTTTTGTTGGTGACGTATTAATAGTCGGTGATTTTGACATCTCCAGTATATCTGACTACATGGTCAATGGTTATGCATCTCCCTTGATTAATAGCGTAACAATCTTTTTTTCGTTTTTTAATATGGAGCAGTATAATCTTGTGTTCAATACTTCTAACATATTACTAGATCTAGTACGTGCTAATTTTGATGTGAAAGTAAATAAATCGCTTGATCCTCTATTACCTGAGAATGTGCGTCACCACGCTCTGGTAATTCTAATTAGGAATATCAAGATTAGATCCTGGTATTGCACCACAAGCAAGGATAATGAATATAACTTTCGTTGGTCTGTGCAACTCTTTGTCGCACGTTTGTTGGAATCCTATCTACAATAGTCAGAATGTTGAGGATATGATTACTAAATTTTACAATGCCATATATCTTTCTTATGATAAGCTCCTTCCACGTAAGAGATCGGCTTTTAAACTGGGCAAATTCACATGTTGATATACGCGTGATTTAATAAGGAATACTAGGTTGAAATATTCATATCTTAAGAGATTTAGGATCACCAAGTCTAATTCAGATCTAATGACATTCAAGCACACCAGATCCAGAATTAAAATTGACATTAAAAAGCACATAAATCCTGTATACTGAAACTGGAAGCTGAATTTAAAACTAACCCAAAGAAATGTTGGTCCTTTGTTAACCGCTCTAAGCACTCTGTGTACAACTCATACATGAGTTTCATCAATGAATCTTTCCACAGGCTTTAAGAAATAGTGGAAGCGTTTGCCTCTTACTTTTCTAGTTGGTTTCTCCTCAAGGGACGTATTGTAAATCGGATACAGCTTTTATTAATGATACTTTTTCTATTGTCATTTCTCGAAAGCGAAATCTCACAAGTAATACATAAACTCAGTTCTAGTACTACACGGGTTTAGATCAGATACCTTCCTTCTTGATTAAAGAGTGTATTCCTGTCTTTGTAAAACCGTTAACGGTTATATTTAACAAAATTTTAAGCTCCTAGACTTTCCCAGAGGTTTGGAAGGCTTTCAAAATTTGTCCGGTGTACAAGAAGGATTCGAAAGCTAAAATTACCAACTATCGACCTGTCTCTCTACTTTGTAACTTTTGTAAAGTATTTGAAGCAGTTTTGCATAAACATTTGATATTTTGGATTGCACAAAGAATGTCTCCACTTCAGCATGAATTCTATCCTGGTAGATCCACCATCACAAATTTGCTGTTTTACTCAGTTCCTCTCAGAGATTTCGGACAATAAACTTCAAGTTGATGTCGTATATATAGATCTGAGCAAGGCATTTGACGCTATGGATCGTTGTATCCTTTATGAAAAGTTAGAAATGTTTGGTTTTTCAGATGGCCGTATTCAGCTGTTTATTTATTATTTTGATAATCGTAACTCTTTAGTGTATTTCAATGGGTATAAATCAGCTCTTTGTATTGCTACTTCTGATATACCTTAAGGTTCTATCATGGGACCATTGTTTTTTAACATCTTTATCAATGATTTGATTTGTAACCATAATGTTGACTGCTTAATGTATGCTGACGACATTAAGTTATTTAAGATAATTCGAAACGACAATGACGCTTTAGTATTACAAGGTAGTATCGAAGGTATGGTCCGAGTGGTGCAACTTAAACAAATTGAAGGTTAACAATTCCAAATGCACAGTTATCTCTTTCACTCGTAAACAAGACATCATGTTTCAATACAATAAAGATAATTTCATCTTCGCTGGACCCGACACGATAACTGAGCTCGGTGTAGTTTTTGACTCAACCATATATTGAAAAAACTGTAAACTCGACATATCAAAGCCTTGATTTTATTATATGTTTCTTATTTCAATTGCTCAACAGGCCATGAAGGCCTAGGGCATACATTTTAATTATTACATCATGTTAAACTTAACTCACAATAATGTTTCTAAATTAGTCCATTTTAAAAACTTATTTTCACATCTTCTAAGCATTTCTCGAACTATTTTTTGTTTCATTCACCTCTAGGTGTCCCAACCAGCCTATTGGTTGTGCTTTAATGCTTGCTATAATATTAGGTCTCTCATATAGTTCTTGTATTTTACGATTAATTCTTCTCCTCCATCCTTCCTCGGCTTTTATTCCTCCATATATAGCTCGTAGCATCCTCCTTTCCCATCTCTTCAACCTTTCTCTCTCCTCCTTATTCAAAACCCACGGTTCACAGGCATAGGTGGCCGCTGGTCTTATGAGTGTGGTGTAGATTCTTTCTTTTGCCAATCTTGAAACATTCTTTGATTTAAGGAGGCGGATCAAACTTCCATATTTGCAGTTTCCCTTTGCAATTCTTTCCTCTATTTCTTGCTTTTCATGGTCATTTTCTTCAATGCTTACTCCTAAATACACAAACTTTTTTGTTTTTTCAAATTTATATTCTTCATTACCTATTCTTATTTTCAAATTTCCTTCTTCCTCTCCCTGTTTCCGTGTCTGTCCCATTACCATATATTTTGTTTTTTCCTGATACACCTCTAATCCATATTGTACTGCTTCTTGCGCTATTTTCTTTACGACTCTTATTAACTCTTTCTTTGTTCTTGCTATGACTGTTAGGTCGTCCGCATAGGGCATGCATTGGTATTTATTATTAAGAATTGTTCCCTCCGTTTTTCTTCCCATATTTCTGATTATTATCTCCAACATAGTTGACAGTGGGTCCCCTTGTCTCACACCTTTTCTTGTCTCAAAATCCTGTGATTCTTCTCCGTTCCATAGAATCTTGTTTTTTGTTTTTTTTTTTAGTATCATTCTTAGTCTAATGAGCTTTTCTGGTATTTCTAGTTGCTGCATTCCTTCGTACATCTTTTCTCTGATTATACTGTCATAGGCCTGTCTAAAGTTGATGAAAAGCATGTGTAACTCTGTTTTATATTCATAGCTAGTAGTTTGGAGTTCTTTTAGAGTGAGTATCAGGTATATTGTACTTCTATTATTTCTAAACCCTGATTGTTATTCTCCCAATATTCCTTCCGTATAGATATTTAACCTTTTCCTAATTATTTGTCCTAGAATTTTATAACAGACATCCAGTAATGCTATTCCCCTGTAAACATTGGTTCTCCTTTTTTGTATATTGGGCACACAAGGGCACTTGTCCATTCATTTGGAATTTTCTCTTTTACCCAGATTTGCTTTATCAATTTACTGATTTTTTTGTAGTTGCTCTCCTCCTGTTTTGATCATTTCTATCGTTGTATTACTTTCCCCTGGGCTCTTGTTATTTTTCATGCTTTTAATTATATTGATTATCTCTTCAATATTTGGTTCTTATATTCTAATTCCTTCATCCTCGGTTTGTCTATGCTCATCCGTCTCCTTTTCATTAAGTACATTTTTAAAGTGTTTTCTCCACATTTCTAATATTTGGTTATACTCCCCTATTAATCTGAATTCTTTGTTTTTTTAAATAGGGTTGTCTATTAGTGTATCCTTTCTCTGTTCTCTTTATTTCTTGATAGAACGATCTTATTTCCTTGTTCCGAAATCTCTCTTCCATTTCTCTCAATCTCATTTCAGTTTGTTGCCGTTTCAGTCTTCTACATAATTCTTTTAATTCTTTTCTTTTTGCTTTAAATTTTAGACGGTTCTACTCCTTATTATTCAGCAGCATCCGCATTCTCACCTTTTTTTCTTCTACTTTTTCCATACATTCCTCATACCAGTTCTTAACTCTCCATTGTTGTTTTTTATTTGGTATTACTGTTTGGTTTACGTTTGCTATTACCTGTTTTAGTTGTTCCCATGTCTCTTCTACTTCTTCTGTCGTACTGAAACTTTCTAATACATTGTTAATTTTTTATTTGGTATTCCTCCTTTATTTTTTCTTCCTGTAGTTTTATTACATCGTTGCTTCTTTTTATTTTTTCCTTTCTTTCTCTAGCTATTTCCGTATTTTCCGTTAGGTTTTTGGTTGTTACTTTAACCAGGAAGTGGTCTCAGTCAATTTCAGCCCCTCTTCTGCTCCTTACATTTAAAATTTTATTCTCATGTTTCTTTCAATTAGAACGTGGTCAATTTGGTTTACTATTCTTCCGTCCGGGGATTTTCACGTTCCTTTATATATGTCCTTCTTTTGTATTTGTGTACTTCTTATTACCAACCTTTCCATTGCAAAGTTGATTGATGTTTGTCTATTCTCATTCGATATTTCATGTTTACTATGTAGTCCTTCTACCCTTCTGTATAAATCTTCTTTTCCTACCTTCGCATTACAAACCCCTAATACAATTTTACATCATACTTAGGTAAATTATTGAACTTATAATATGTTTTTTTCGTCATCCTCCTCCTCGGATTGTGCATGCAAGTTAATAATACTAATATTTCTCTTTTCTCCTTTCAACCTTATGGAGCATAATCTTTCCGATATAGGGTTAAAATCCATAACTTTTTCTTTGAATAGTTCCCCCAACAGAAAGCCGATTCCTAGCCTTCTATCTCTTCCACCACTTGTGAAAAACATCTTATTTTCTGCTTGCACTGTACCTGTCCCAGGTTTCTTTGCCTCTTGTACTGCTCCTATATCCATTTTATATCTTTCCATTTCCTTAACTAATTGTTTCAATCCACCTGCTGTGTAGGTTCCTCTCACGTTCCGTGCGCCAATTATGAATTTATTTTTTCTTCCTTCGAATTATTTTCTTTTGTATTTTTCTCCATTTTCACTGCTTTTTCCATGCTCATGTCCTTTTCCATTGCCCAATTCGTCCTACTGATTCTACCTTCAGGGTTCGTTCTTATTTTTTTGAACTCCCACCCGTTGTCCCCTCATCGCTTTTCATCTACTCTAGCGCTCCCTTTTCTTTGTTCCACTTCCATTCGTTTCCCGTTACAGTTAGTTTCTGATATCCGATTTTAATCTTTTTTCTTTTTTGTCTTTCCTCTTCCGCTTTCTTTCTGATTTTCTCTGCAATTTCCCTTCTCCAAATTGTTTACCTTTGATTTATTCCTCATAATTTTCATTTTGCCTTCGAAACTTTTTTTATTATAAGGAATTCCAGAAATTTTTCACGAGTAAGCGTTATTATTTTATATAATTTCTACGTCCGCGCTAAGCTAGAATATGGATCAATAGCGTGGTGTCCATCTTACTCAATACATGTTGATGCACTTGAAAAAGTTCAGAGACGCTTCCTAAAATATCTGTTTTTTCGAGCGAACAATCACTGTCCAGAGCAAAGCTTTCCTCAGGAGTGTTTGTTAATTGAGTACGGCTTTACCAGCTTAGATACCAGAAGACATATAATCTGCGGTATTCCTATTTAAGGTGATATCTGGTAGAATGGGCTGTAAAAGGATCTTAAGCATGATACAGTTTAGAGTTAAACGAAATAATACACGGTTGACTAGCGGTTTTGGTCTTCCAGCTGCTAAAATTAATCTTTTTTTGTATTTACCTTTGTATCGGACGTTTTCAGTCATTGCATCAATTGACGACAAGATTGATATTTTTAACTGCTCTGCTTATCAAATTAAATACATTTTTCTCGCTCATAGCTGGTTATTTTATGTATTGTTGAATAAAACAATCACACTTACACAGTCTCAGCTTTTCTATATCGGATTTAGTGAATATTTCTTAACTTCACTGTGTTTATTAACTCTTTATTTAATTGGGTCACTGAGCCTATTTAGGAGTGTATCCTAATAATAATAATCATAATAACAATAATAATAATAATAAAATAAAATAAAATGGTCACTAATGGATTATAAAGAGATCATGTGGTGCCATTACTTTTGCAAGTTAACAGGAAGAGAGAATTATATGCAACAATATAACAAATGGAGAGAGAGAAACCCTAATATTAGACTTAATGCAGGCGCAAATAAACTTCAAACACAAAAAAAATTCATAATAAATAATAAAAAAGTTAATGATGAAGATCTGAGATATATTGAAGTTCAGGTGAGACAAGAATTATCACAAACACAAGAACCCATTGAAGTAATGGAACCATTACAGACAAATAACGAGGAAGCTAATAACCAACCTGAATTAAATATGAACACAAATCTACAAAATATAGATCAAGACTTATTAGAAGAGGTAAGAAAGGAGATACAGATCCAAGAACAATTAAGTTTTCAACAATGTATGAGTATGAGAAAAATATTCTTATCTAAAGAAATAAATTTAAGGATTCAAAAGCTTAACTTAATAATAGAACATTTACTTGAAAATGAAGTTAATCCTACACTACTCAAAATGAATAACATCATTTATGCAGCAGCTAGAAGAGTAATTCCAGAACAAACAAAAAATCAACAAATCAAACAATCCAAAGACAATATTCTCCCATGGCAAAGGAGACTACATAAAAAAATTGATAACTTTAGAAAGGATCTTTCTAAATTAGATGCTATTAGAAAAGAAGAGATGAACACTCTATAGTAGCTCGACAAATGTATAGGAAGTGGGAAATTGAAGGAGTTGAAAGGTTAACATTCATAATTGATTAAAACAAAAGATATTATTAACAGCGCAAAGATTGAGAAGATACAAGAAAAGAAAAGCTCAATATGAACAAAATTTACTTTTTAAAAAAGACCAAAAACAGTTTTATAGAAATCTAAAAGCATAAATATAACTCAAACTCCACCTATATATAAATTAGAACAATTTTGGAGAAATATTTACGACAACTTCACACAATGCTGCAGCACCGTGGATAAAAAAGATTAAGCGCATGATTAAAAGCAAAATGGATTGGCATGATATCACTGATGAAGAGGTAACGGAAGCAATAAGAAAAATGCAGGGTTGGAAAGCAACAGGTATTGATAACGTTCATAACTTTTGGATTAAACATTTCACAAGCACACATAAACATCTTGCCAATGAATATAATAAACTAATCCAAAATAACTTAAACATACCTGCCTGGTTAACTGAAGGAAGAACCATATTAATTCCAAAAACAACGGACACAATGGAACCAAAAAATTATAGACCCATAACGTGTTTAAACACAATATACAAAAACCTCACCTCTATTATTGCTAACAGACTACAATCTTACTTTATTGAATATAATGTTTTGCCTACAGAACAAAAAGGTTGCTCTCCTGGACACAAAGGCTGTAAAGATCATTTATTACTCTCCAAAGCAATTTTAGAAGATTGTAAACGTAACAGGAAAATATTAAGTGTAATGTGGATTGATTACAAAAAAGCATTTGACAGCGTTCCACCTAGCTGGCTACTTGCCTGTGTACAGATTTACGGATCTCCTGACTGTTTAATAAGGTTTTGTAATCACAGTATGCAAAATTGGAAAACTAAATTACACGTCTATCATAATAAAGGTGTCCTTATTACAGAAAACATAAGGATAAAACGCGGAATATTTCAAGGTGATTCTTTATCTCCAATTTTATTTTGTCTGGCAATTGCCCCACTTTCAATTTTATTAAACGAAAGTAAGTTCGGATATAGAATTCAAAGTTGTAATTATAAAATATCCCATATGGTGTACATGGACGACCTCAAATTAACATGCTCAAATAAGAACCAATTAAATAAATTACTGCAAATTACAAGAACTTTTAGCGATGATATTAACATGTCTTTTGAAATTGAATAAATACGCGACGGCACACTTCATTAAAGGAAAATTGGACAATACTGTAAATGTTATACATGAGAGTGAAGAAACAATAAAAATTATTCAAATGCGATAATTTTACAAATATTTAGGAGTATCGGAAGGAAGTAAAATTGACCACACTGGTACAAAATTAAAATTAAGGACGGAATATATAAAAAGAACTAGAAAAATTTTACAATCAAAATTAAATGCAAAAAACCAAATAATAGCTATTGGCACTTTAGCAGTACCCATACTTCAATATTGTATAGGAAACATACCTACTTGATAGATGTCGCAATACCAATGGATCAAAACATAGTTAAAAAGGAATCTGAAAAAATTTTGAAGCACAAAGACCTAACGATTGAAATCCAAAGAATGTGGAACACAAAAACAACTATTAATTCCTATCCTTATTGGAGGTACTGGGTATGTAACAACAAGTTACAAAGATTATGTGTCCAAATTACCTGGTACACATAATAAATACTATCACATTGCAAAAATCGGCTATATTAGGGACATCACATATAGTAAGAAAAGTTCTTCCTTAAATGAAAGTATGGGTATTTACCCGAGGTGTATGGTATACACTTGGTAAATAACTGGATACAGTAAACCAAACCGCAGAATGTATAACATCCTAAATTTTTAGTTTGTAGGTGTTTATTATTAAGTGTTTATTCAATGTTTTAATATTGCTGGTTAATGTATTGTAATATATGAATCTTTGGTTTGTGAAATAAAGAAATAATAATAATAATAATAATAATAATAATAATAATAATAATAATAATAATAATCTTTGGTTTTGTCTGGCGTTAAAACTTGGAACAACGCTACAAAACAGACAAAATAAAGGCTATTTAATAGAAACAATAGTATTAAACCACTTATGGTACATGGATGACTTAAAACTATGAAATGAAATTTGGATTGGATAAATGTAAGATCAACGTCATGGCCAAAGTAAAATGGGCTAAATGTCTAGGGTATGAGACAAATGGTAATCAAGGAATGATACTAAGCATTGCAGAGAATGAAAAGTACAAATATCTGGGATACATGTAAGCGCAAGGGATAGATCAAAAACTATCAAAGAAAAATATAACAGAGACATATTTAAACCGAGTAAGAACAATTCTTAAAACAAAATTATCTGCACGAAATATTAGTCTAGCGGTCAATGCTTATGCTACGTCCATTCTAACATATAGCTTTGGTATATTGAAGTGGACTGACACAGAATTAGCAACACTAAATATTACCACTCTAAAAATTTTCTGTAAGTACAGAAACCACCATCCACATAGTTCAGTTGAAAGATTCCACTTACCAAGAAGTCATGGAGGTCATGGAATACCATGTATTAAAACTGGACATTACTTGCAAATAGACAAACTACGCCAGTATTTCGTGCAGAAATCAATTAGTAACCTGATACACCAAGCAATAGTTCAATCAGACAAATATGTCTCCCTTAAAAGTATCTAACAAAGAATATGACCCTAAACGCAAAATTTTTAGTCTCTCTGAATTAAAACAACAATGGAAAGACAAGCCACTTCATGGTGGTTATCTAACAATGCTAGATAATAATGAAATGTACAATTTGGCTTCTCAAGCTTGGATTTCAAATGGAAATATGTTTCCTGAGACAGAGGGATTTATAGCAGCCATACAACACCAGATAGTTGCTACAAAAGTATATCGTAAGAAAATAATTAAGGGAAACCTTGGAAATGTCAAATGTAGAATGTGCGGTAACATTGATGAAAGCATAGAGTACATCATATCAGGATGTCCAGTGTTAGCCCTAAGATCATATCTTGAAAGGCACAACCAACTGGCGAAAATACTGCACCAAGAATAAAAAATTAAATACATGGACCTACAAGAACAAGTTCCTTATTATTCCTACAACCCACCTGCCGTGTGTGAAAATTAAACCACAGAAATTTACTGGAATCGACAAATTATTACAGACAGACCGATTCCGAATAACATTCCAGATATTGTATTAACTCTAAAATCTGAAAAAATTACATACCCAATTGACATTTCTGTACCACTTGGAATCAATATCAAGAAAGCACACACGGAAAAAATCAACAAGTACATCCCATTACCTGATGAAATTAAGAAGATGTGGAAAACAGGTAGAGTTATAATAACTCCAATAATACATGGTGCTACTAATGATATACCAAAAAAATTGCATGATGGATTAAAAACTCTAGACATGAATTCAAAATTATATCTGCAAATGCAATAAGTAGTATTACTGAATACTTGTAGTATAGCTCGTAGAGTTTTAAGTTTATCAAACTAAGACCTAATTGACTTTAATTGTATTACATTATTATCTGCACATAAAGTGCTGTAAAGATGTAGATATATTACCCTGTATTTAACAGAGATATTAGAAATAAATTAATAATAATAATAAATGTAAAACGCTAGAACTGATACTTCAAAAACGATAGTTTTGCGAACATGAACAGAATTGCCTCCCGAGGCGTTATCCGAGGCCTGTAGTTGCGAATATTCGCAAAAATAGTTTCTGGCCCTCTGAAAATCTTTTTTGGTGCCGTGATTGATTCATTAAAATATTTTTTCTGGTCCCATTTCCAATGTTTAAGAATATATCATTAAATCTAGTTCCAAAGTTAATATAATAAAGTATCAACGGTGTTTAGTTTAGTTTAATCTAATCTAATCTAAAACTAGCCCATGCTTGAAAATCATGAAAGTTAAAAGTTAAGAGTGTTTAAAATCGATCACTTTGGTTACTTTCGTACCCATTAACAGTAGTAGGCATTATGAGACAAAGTGGGCGTCATTTTTTATAATGCCGTCAAGCCCTCGTAAGATCCCAATTAACTGTCCCTGATGTAACTTATAATCTATTTGGTTGTAGATGCATATCTTAGCATTTTCAAGAGCTGCAAATGAACGAAAAATGTAATGGTTTTAAACGAAGTGAGGCTAACCACATCTTCGACTTACCTTCAAACAGGACATTGCCATGCAATTGTGTGTGCTAAGTTGTGTGGAATATGGACCCCTCCAAGCTATAAGTTTTTTCATATCACTCCTTTCAATAAAGGAGTCATTTTTATTTTTGGAACCTTTTTCGTCTTGATTCCCAAATAATTGGGCACAATGCTATGCATATATCGCTCTCCTTAACTTTATTCTACGTAACCACAAAACATACGTAACGCTTTTTTGTCAATTTTAGCCTTTTCGGCATAGCCGTGATCAGAGTGATGTGACTCAAGTGGTTCGCCATTATCCACATGTTCATGTGGTTGTTTTTAAAATTGTACATGTGGAGGTTTCTTTATCTTGGAAATAAAATCGGCAGCATTGAACAAAGGGTTGAGTATTTAGCCACAAATTATGTATACTTGAATAAACTAAAGTGGGTGCTGATGCGTATTACATACATATATTTGCCGCACATTTTCAGTAAAGTGAAACACTTAATTTGAAAAGATTTAATATTGGCTTTATTTTAAAACAAATCTCCCACCTTAACTACATCTTGCACTTTGTTCATAACCAAGATTATTAAGAAGATAATCTGCCAGTTGCAATGCACCGCACAGAGTTATATAAAGAAATTGTTAAATTTTTTCCATCAAATATTGCGGAAACTCATTGAATGTCTGCATCTAAAAATAAATATCCCTAATTGTACTTTTCACCCTAAGCTAGAACACATTTTTCTTGCACTTATTTCTTTTAAAGTCCTATACATGGTTGTCATTGGTTCTCTATCTGGAGTTTGCAAGCCCTCATATTCTGGTTTGTCAGACATCTCCTTTCTGATTCTACCCTATGGAGTAATGGATTCATAACATCTATCAGAACATTGACTCTACTACAGGATAACCTTTGTAAGCAATTACCTTTCATTTGTGCCCCTCAGACAGGACATGCTCTATAATTATTGATAACTTTTAAAAGGATTGGTTAGTTGCTTAAAATTTTGTATGGTCTTTTATTATGTTTTCTTACCAAGATTTTTTACCTCCTAATTGTATCATTGCTGCATTACTTGTTTCTCTATCAAAAAAATACATTCCTCCAAAGTAGTTCCCACAGAGATTATGGCAAACTAACTTACTAGCGGTTTTCGTACAAACTTTGTTCTAGTAATCTCACTATTTGTTGATACGTTTGCATCTCCTGAGTTTAGTAGTGTTTATTGTAGAAGTATCATTCCTTTGTTTTGGTAACTTAATATTGAGATAGACTGGCATATTTAAACTGGATCTGATTTAAATATTGTAGGTACCGTGTAAATACTCTGTGGAGAGGTTGTCTTGAGAATATGGGTGGCTTCAAGTTGTTACCTTAATTTCTAACTTATCCAAATTAAAACAGCCACCTCTGTGATAGAATGCTCTAAATTTGCAACGTTACTATCTTCACCATAAACCTTAAAATTAAATACCCAGTTGTCGCTATTAACACTGCTCCTAAGAGAAAATCAAGTATTAAAAATTAGAGTAACACGAATATCACGTCTAACTCTCAAATCATCAATCAAGAAAAGCGAAATTTAAAATGAGTGTTCTAGACAAACAGTAAAATTTACGCTCCAAACAAAATAAAATTTGAAATTGCACAATCTCTACAATTTATATCAGTTTAAAAACGCACACACTTACCCTTCCACCAATCTACCAATCGGTTCACTCGAACGCGCACACCGCCCAACCAAAGTACATTCAAAGTGTATTTTATATGCAAGCTTCCTGTACACCTTTTGTAATAATAAAACTACTCCTTAACATTTATATTAAAACTGGTTACAAAAAGAAAAATTAGCAATAATAATCCGTAGAATTGTGGAAATATGAGTTCCGTGTAAACAGAAGTGGGGTGGCGTTGTATAATATAAAATTCAAAGGTGGAATATATGATAAGAAATGTCATATAAATACAAGGTACCACACATAATATATCACGCAGCAAAAAGGACACCGGTTGTAAAAAAGTTATTTAAGGAATTATTTCGGCCACTTCAAGTAAAAGTGAGGTATGTTGAAACGCAATGTTCCTTTTTTGTGCCGATGAAATTTACCATTCCGATTTGCAAACAAACTTACATCACGTTTAAAGCGTCTGTCTCAAAAAGACAGCATAATACAAGACATCATTAAAAAGGCAGGAAACAATTCAAATAGCGCAAAACACTTGCAAAAAAACAATTAATAATAAATTAAAGAAAGGTTTTTCCTTAGTTCGATAAGAAAACCTTGGCTGTTGGGAAGATACTTTGACCGTGCCATAAATAAAGTGAAACATCGATTTGTGACACTTGATTGAAAGTGTAATAGGCGCCCCATTATTTAAAACAATAACTTTTTGCATATATTCCATTCCATATTCTCGGTTTGGTACTGATCATGCTAGTGCTATGATGTGTAACATTAAGCAATATTTGCTTTGTGATTGCAAAAGAATACTAAGCTCGATGGAACATTTCATAGGAGAGACTTCTTCCATAACCATAAAGGAAGTTGATCATTTACAGAATTTTTATGAATGAAGATCCAATAAAAATGTTGTATTCTAATCAAATTAGATGGTTGTCGTTAATGGAATATTGTCATTGCATTTTTATTTAGATTGTTATATTGATGTAACATATATAAAACATTTTAAGACTGTTTAACCAAGCTAATGGTTCAGTGGTAACACGATCTACTTAGCATTCCAGAGGTAATGAGTTCGATTCTCATTACCATCTACCCTATATCAGATTTTTTCAGTGGGTTTTCTTCCTACGCATATCAATGGTCTAACTGCAATATCCTGTATTGCAAAATTGTACGATTTTGAGATTATTTGTGCATCAAAATGCTGTAACATGAACTTCTGTGAATGATGATAAAAAAATTCAGAAATAAATACCTTGTGTCGCTTTCTTTTGAGTAGATTAGTATGAATAACCCGAATCCTCCTGCAAAATTCACATTTTGCAGAGACAGCAGTTAGGCCATCGATACAGTTGCACATCATGTGTGGCTATTTAGGAAAATACTGAGGTAGTAACTTTTTCCTCAGAACCCTATCGATGCTATCTTGGCTGCTCCTACCCTTAATCCCACCATGCATACATACTTAATGTACGTGCGAGTGTTAGAAATCCATCAAAGTGGCTAAAGGAGCTTCTCAAGCAGCCAGCCCTCTTCCCTGGAGAGGAAGAGAAACACATTGACTGTTATGTTGCTTGTACTAGGTACTGAATTGGAATACCCAAAAACGTAAACGTGAACTGTCACAGCGAAGAGCATTTTAAACCCCGATATTTTCCAATGTAAAACAATGCCCTCCAATACGGCCTACAATTAATAACAGATCTTAACGTGTAACTCAAAAGTGAACAATCAAAAATACCACCTATTATTATTGTAGTTTGGAAGAAAACATTAAAAAATCTACAAATGAACTTGTAAAGGAATTTTCATACGTGTTCCTTATTTTACATACATTAATGGGATAGGTCAAAGCCGTCTCTATCTTACAAGCCGTGCTGTAAGAAATGTAGCAACTGCCAAAGTAGCCCGACTCAACCGCGTTTTCCAATGGTACCACTGAGCATTTTATAGGCCAAAAACGTTGCAAAACAAAAAAAAATTACTTAGATGTTTCCAAATTTAGTGGTAGTAGCAAAAAATGTAAATCTAACTTACTGTAACACTTACCCTCTTATTTATCTCAAAGAGGATGCAAAAGCGGAGGAATCACAGAGTATCTTTTAGATGTATCCGAAAATTTTATTTCTTGCTTGTTTGTAATCTTTATCCTCTTAAATATAGTACAATTTCTTCAAATATCGCACCAGCTACAGCATTCTGCTGTAGCAGCACTACGTTGTTATCAACGATAGGAATAATGTCGATATGCATTAGCGTCGCGCATTTGAAGCCATACGTGTCTAATTGAATTCCACCTTATAACCAGTGGTGTGTACAATAATATATAACGAGTCTTGAAGTACTAATTGAAGTTTAAAAAAACGGTTGACGTAGCCACGAGTTTTAAAAAAAATGAGTGCGTCAAGATCTTATGTAACACGCTTTTTTTTGTCATTTGCCATTTTTAAACAAAAATCTTTACTTTAATTGGTTTAGGGTAGTATCTTAAGTTTAAACGTGACAGTTTGATTTAGTCGCCTTTTGTGTCGCAAAACACGAAACCAAGATAATCTTGCGTACCCCCCCCCCTGAAATACGTGAAATTGCCAAAAATACAGTCGCGAATTTGCTCATATAAAAGTTTTCCACTAGCGAATCGTGTTTTTGACATATTTTGGAATTCTGGAACAACCTTTACCAACCTAAAAATTTTCGTAAAATGTTCCCTGAACATGGCGATGATGACATCGGAGATGATGACGTCGCATTTCTTAATATGCCTATTAAAGAATCAAAATGAAAGCAAATTACAAAATTGTATATTAAAAAACAAGTTTCATAAGACCAGTCTTGAAGAACGAATTCTAGTTTTAAAAAACGAGTGGTGTAGCCACGAGTTTTTTAAGGAATGAGTGCTTCGTCTTATGAAACACGTTTTTTTTTGTAATTTGCCCTTTATATTCCATTTTTAACCAAACATTTTTACTATAGTTGACTTACGGATTTTTGTGGCAGTTGGTTATGTCTTAATTTTAAAAATGAAAATTTGATCTAGTGGCCTTTTGTTTTATCCAAATTCTGTCACAAAACACGAAAATGGAAGATAATCCAGGTAATCTTGCATATACGCCCCCTGAAATATGGTAGCAAATTTAGTCATATTAAAGTTTTCCACTGGACGCACCCTGTTTGTGACACATTTTGTAAGGGTGACATGCATGAAATAATTCCGGATCAAGCTTTGCCAACTTAAAAAACTTCATAAAATGTTCCGTGAACTAATGGTTACAATGACATCGAAGATGATGATGTCGCGTTTCTTAATACGTCTATTAAACAAATTACAAAAATAATACTTTACAACTGTTCATTTACAAACGTTCTCTTCGACACTATTTTGTTAATGTGTAGCGCTTTCTGCATGTTACATGTTACTTTCAGGGATAATACTAGGGCTATGCCTATTATTGGTGATAACGCGATGAAAATTGAATGAGTGTTTATCATCAATAATAAGCATAGCACAAGTTATATTTAGGAAGAAAGTATAATTCATTAATCACATGGGGTCGTTTTAGCCAATGAAACTGCATGTTAGATAGAGATTAATAGACATAGATATAAGATATCAATAATACAGTTGAACCATTTTCGTTCATATTGAATTAATTAGGCCTTTATGTTAAGAAACTTTATGAAGAAAAGTTACGCAAAATAAAATTTTCTCTAAAAAATATGTCTCCATTTTTTCGTATAAAATTAATCGTTATTCTGATATTGAAAAGATTTGAACTAACACTTAAATTCTACGTTACGTAATTAATCGATATGTTTAAGGTCTATATCTAGGTATTGTTATATCTTTGAAATATGCAGCTGTTTTAGGCATATTTGATAAAAACCAAAAACTTCCCCTGATAAACCCCCCCTCTTTGCCGCTGGATTTCTCCCAAAATCAAATAATCAGCTCCAAGCGAAATGAAAACAAGCTTAAATACAAAATACTTAAGTGGATTCGTTCTGGAGTTATCGTAGTACTAACAAACATCCACACAGGCACAAACACACATCCAGACAATATGGCCGATCTTGGCGAAACTTGGCCAAAAGTTGTAAAACGTGTATTTAGCGACAGTGAAAAAAAGTTGATTATATAACCTTCTATATGTAGACATGTATATGTAGGTTGGAAGATAAAAATTAAAAGAATTGAAGTAATTTTAATTATCATTTTTTTAGGGTAACTATGCAACCTCTTTTATACGTTCATAAGGAAAATAGGCAACCTTGTAAAAACAAAAACATTAATCCGCCCGCTTCTATAAGATACCAATAATATAGTTTAACCATTTTCATTTATATTTAATTAATTTTTAGACTTACCTTGCGTTACGTTAAGAAACTTTATAAAGAAACGTTAAGTAAAATTAAATTTTCTTTAAAAAATATGTCTACACTGTTTCTTATAAAATTAATCGTTACTTAGGTAATAAAAAAATTTGAACTGACATTTAAAATATACCTTATACATTTTTTTGCCGCTAAGTTACGCGTCGTATCAAAAAATTGCATAGAACATTATTAATTGATATGTTTAAGGTCTATATAAAGCTATTTATATATCTTTGAAATATGCAGCTGTTTAAAAAATATTTGGTAAAAACCAAAAATTGACCCTAATAAACCCTCCCTCTCCGCCGCTCCCAAAATCAGCTCCAAGCCAAAACTCTAAGTACGTCGGTTTATTCGTTCTGGAGTTATCGTGGATACTAGCATCACACAACTACATGAAGTTCCGGCAACAACATTCACACTTTGAAATACGCACGCTTCACAACTATTCTGGTACAAACCAAATTGACCCTACATACACACCCTCACACTCTCCGCACGCTCCCAAACATCAGCTCCAAGCACAAACACTCTAAGTACGTCGGTTTATTCGTTCTGGAGTTATCGTGGATACTAGCATACCACACACGCCACGCATCACCCAGCCCCACACACACTCACACGTACGCACACTTCACACACCACACCACACCCACCCACACACACACCCACACACACACAACACCAACACACACACACACACACACAAACACACAAATCACACACACACACACACACACAACACCACACACAACGCGACACACACACACACAACACACCCACCATGCACACACACCACACCACAAACACCACACATTAACACACAAACACACAAATACACAAACACACACACACACACACAAACACCCAAACGACACACACACACACCCAACACACAAACACACAAACACAAATCACATTAATCACATACAACACACACAAACACACACACACACACACACCACAACACCCACAACACTTGCTCAAATGCACACACAACACACAAACACA
>JARFJB010001516.1:1772500-1912500 GCA_036346205.1 Vesta saturnalis
AAAATATAATTTTGCTCCCTCAATTGATAGAGCAAAATACCACTTTTCCTCCGTAGGGAGGAAAAATACTTTTACTCCCTGTCTTTTATTTATTGGTACGTTTTATGTTGATTCAAAATGCTACGTGTATTAAATTAATTAACAAATTTACTTGACAACTAGTAACTACAGATATTTTTCTTATCTGCAAAGTTTCCAGATAGTGGCATTTGACATGAAAGTGTATATCTAAAAAATTATGTTTCGAACAATTTCTATAATATTCGCATAAGGGAAATAGTTTAATAATAGTGTGGAGTTCTGGTAAGAGTCCCCAATAGCCCCTTAAGTGTTCTAAAAGTTTCCACAACGAGATTTTGAATGAAAGCTTCTGTTTATAAAATTTAGAGAAATCTATATTTTAAGTAATAACTATTTTTATAAGAAAAATGCTTGAAAAAATATTTTAGTGGAATTTTGGAGTTCTGATTAGAGTTCTACATTGCCCTTCAACGCCATGTATAATAACAATTTACAGTAAATTTCACAATTACAACGTGGAGCTCTGGTTTTAAGTTGATTTTAAACGGACTTATTTGAATAACTTAGAAGTCTAGAACTATTGACGATATTTCCAGAACTGCAAAAAAACTATGTTTTGAACAATTGGGGGCATTGTGAATTTAGCTCCCTCAATTTTCAAAATCAAATTTGGAAGGCTTTAATGGCGCAAAAATGGATCAACACTAACCTGGAGATATTAGATACCAAAATATTGTTTGAGCTCATCATGCCTTATACTAATGTCACTGATTTAAGAGATACAGTGTTGAATGTTTAATTTTACTCTGAAATTTCTCAATAATTGAGAAAATTTTGATAACATGAATCTGAAAATTGGTAGTGTTGGGTTTTTTTATGTAAGAATTACGAATTTATTTTATTTTTACGTTGCTCCTAGAGGGAACTAGTTTCACTGTATTATTTAGGTAAATCAAAACATTTTTTTAAACTGTTGAGCTATGTTTGAAAAATTCTAAAAGAACGTTAAATTCTACACAAAAAAGGTACTTTTGTTTAGGTCGCCTAACTTTATCGGTTTCTGAGTTATTTGCATTTAAAAGTTAAAAGTTATAACTATTTATTCTATTATTCTCTGTCCTTTATATTCACAAATTTTGTTAAAGCAATAGTTTATATTTACAGTAATTTATCTATTTGTTTGGGTAGCCGTGAACGCGGATGTGCTTCGTAATGACCGATAATTATATTGAATTTACAAACTAGGATCCGCAAAAATGCGATTATAGTCCAAAAATAAGGAACAGCACTAATTTTAACAGTAATTCCTTTTCGAAGGTTTTCAAAAAATATCCCCAAAGGGTGAATGGGAAAACTTCAATAACCCCGGTAAATGATAAGCAAATTCACTACGACCGAGCTTACATCCCGCTTTCGACCTCTCTCCTTAACAGCTAGACTTGATCTCTCTTACAAATCTTTCAGATTCTGTATACTGTGTATCACGTCAAATAACCTATCAAGAAAAAAATCATTTCTCAAGTCGTAACCGCTGTTAAAACGATATAAGCTTCGGGAACCGAATTGAAAAAACTAGCATTATTACTAGCATTATCTACCTCGAGAAAATTATCAATGTTATACGATCTGTTTTCGTCACCTAAAAACTTTGCGAAATCGACTCTACACCAATGTATCACAATAAAATCCACAGTCTTTGTCTTTTTAAAATTCACTTTATCAAAGAGGCCGACATGCCGTTGCCAATATTTTAAATCTACAACCTATGTTCCCTGAAGTAATTTAACTACAAAGGAACAATTTTCAATGACATAATTTTAAGTCAACTAAATTGTAATTAACGATACTTAAAAATAAATAAGAATAACCATTATTCGCTAGAAAATATTTAACTTCCATATGAAATTCCCTTTACTAATATACAATTATCAATGTGTGAAACCTAATCGTCATTTAAAAACTTCAATCTATTAACAACAAACAAACCGAAAAATCTATACCCCGTTCACACAACTGGGTTTCTAATTTGTAATAAGTCCAAACATCGTCGAGCAAAGTAAAAAATTGTAACTAAATTAGTGCTTCCAAAATCTACACTCGAATATGTCCTGATTTTAATAATCCGTACCTCATTCGCGAGACTGGGTACTATTAAATATCCTAAAGTTCGAGAAAACAAAAGAATCTATGGAAAATTCTAACCACACGTGACACTATTTATCGACCGAGCATATAACACAATTTTTGAAAATCTCATTTCACTGAGAAGCGGGGATAAACCACCATCCATAATTAAACCATCTTTCCCAGAAATTAAGACCAAAACTCATTTCCAATAAAGAAACGATTTCATTTTGGAAATCAACACTTATCACTTCTGAATAAATGACGAATAAGACTTTTAGTGAAATAACACTATTAATAGTTGTAGACGTTTCACTCTATTCGACACTACTGATCTTCTCTATCCCTATTCTCTTGTTATATGCCTAGTGTTTAGTGCACAATGCTCAAGAAAGCTGTGCTACTTTATATATTGTCAATATAAATATTATTCATATCTCAATATCTAATTTATGTTTTTATATTTTTAGGATGTGGGAAGTAACATAAATCCATACTTAGCTTCCGTCTTTATTGGTTCCATGCGGTTTGTAATGTCCATTGCAAACACGTGGTTCATGAAACGCTTCCGCAGAAGGACTTTAATGACTGTCAGTTCGGCTGGAATGGCCGTCTGCATGGGTATATCCGGTTTGTTTACTAAATGGATCCAAGAGGGTACAACCACTCATAACTGGGTTCCAGTGCTTATGTTACTTCTTTACGTTATAATGTCAATACTTGGTTTACTCTCAATCCCATGGACAATGACAGCCGAACTGTTTCCATTAGAAATACGTGGAGTTGCTCACAGCATATCTTATGGTTTAGCTAATGTATTAATGTTTGCTTCAATACAAAGCTATTATGGATTGACCGATATAATGGGAGGCTCAGCGGGATTACAGTTCTTCTTTGCTGTGATATCTCTTGGTGCTTTATTGTACAGCTTTATATTTTTACCAGAAACTCATCAAAAGAAATTGAAAGATATTGAAGAATATTTCAAAAACAACACAACTTATTATTCAATGAAGTGTACGAAACCAAAAAAGAAAGTTAATGAACAACGTAAACCGATTGTAAAAAATTCTCGCCTTGCAAATAAAGATATTAAAATAACAAAAGAACATGAGAAAATTCTTTTAAGTAGGGCTTAAATTTTTTGGAAGTATATTACGCATGAAATTGATTGTTATTTGACAATATAGTGTAGTTTGTAAGTCGAATTATTGTGTGACCACGTTTTTATTTATTCATATTTTTTTATTTTAAAAAATATATTCAAAAGTACAAAAATTACCTAAAGGTAAAACAATACATAACATTTATTTCAATAATGTTTGATGTTTTTAGTAGTATATGTTGACGTAAGATATATTTTTGTGATACATATTTTCTTTGTACATATAGTTTTTTAAAGAATTTTTTGATTAACAAACCATTTGGCCTTTGTTTTAATTCAATGCGTGTTATCCCTGAAGAATCTGAAAAAGTTATTAGACGCTTAATAATTAACATATGGCAGTCCAATAGCTGCTCAAATTCAAGCATGAGTTCCAGAAAATCTAAGACTAAGGTCGTTTCTACTAAACCAATTACTATTACTCCATGCCACTGTTATAACCTTACAGCAATATGCTAGGTGTGCAAAAGCTATGAAAAACTAGCTGGGTTTTCAAAAAAAAAAACAATGAAGTTTTAAATGTAGCAATACTGAACCGGGAATAAGTAATTGTATTGCTACTCTATAAATCAAATGTCTTTTTTCATATTCATTGGAAATAAATTGCAATAATTGTTAATAATGGCATAGCTTATTTTTCTAATAATGATCTAGTGAGTGTTATTATAATGATCGATTATTAAATATTCTGCAGAATTTCTCTTACCCTGAAAAATAATTCTTCATAGCGATAACCTTTTTTGGTAGTTTTAATAAGTTGATGCGATTGTATTCTATGCCGTTCTTCTAATAGACATGAAAACGTACCGAATAGAGCTATATTGATGTCATATATCTGATTTCTCTTATCAGTTAACTTTGTAATCAAACCTGTTTTATTTATGTACCTATTATCTTATATGTGTAAGATGAGTTTCCTTCATGATATATCTTTGTATATAATTTAATGGCTTATATTTTTGGTTTGTTTCTGTGTATTTTTATATTTGTAACACGTTTCATCTATGAGCTTACTTTGTGAATACTTTCATTTACTTTTTACATTACCTACTGTATTTTCAAAGTGATTTCTTTACAACTTAGATTTGTGTGTAGGTAATATTAACACTATGGAATTCATTACATGACTACAATTTGAATTCGTATAGGTCAAAGATTTAGGAGTTAGGTACATTCGATAGCATTTTGACTTTTTCAATTCACTCCAAGAAGGTAGTTAATTCATCCTTAAAAATGCTAAGATCGATAATTAGAAACTGCAAATATTTTTCTACTACAGGGTTTGCTTACTAATCTTCCCATTAAAAGACTATCGAAGGTGTACAGCACAGATCAATGAAATTTCTAGCATGTAAAGTAGATGGTTCAATATTCAATTCAAGGTATTTACAATAATACCCTTCTTGGATTGATTTTTAATATCATTAAATGCAAGACAAATACACAGTTACTTAATATTACTGTATAAACTGGTCAATAATAGACTTAACTATCCAACCCTTCGTCATTACCTGAAATGTATACCTAGTCCTAAGAAGTAACATCGGACAAACTTCAACTTTTTATTTAAACATTACTAAAACACACAGCTTACTTAGATCATCGATTTTTATTATGTGCCATAATGCTAATCACTACGCGAATAATTTTGATGCTAATTTTTATATCTTGAAACGTTTTCTCGATATAAGTTCCAAAATAGTTACCTTTGGTTAGACCATTGGTTTAATTTTTTGCTTCTTCAGTTAAATTTTATGACTGATTTTAAGTCGTAGAGCCGGACCTCGAATTTACGTGAATTACGTTTGCTTTGCATATTCGCAGATCGCAGTTAGATCGAAGCCGGTAGCTACTGTACTTTTGTAGCAGGAATGTGATCGATGAGTCGCCCTCATCGCTACCTGCGAATTCTAAAAATAACTTCGTCAGTCTTCCTCCTTCTCTTCACAGAGGCACTGTCAAGGTCAACCATACAGCCATCAGAACAATGAGTGATAAGCATTGATGGAGTGGAGTTATTGATTTTAGTACTGTTTCTGTTAACTGTTTAATGATTATTGTTTCTTTTATTCTTTAATCTTTACAAGCGCTGTGCGTTTCTTTCTGAAATCCTGCTAATTTTTACCACCAATGGTAAATATGCCATTATTTGTACCAGGCCAGGGATTCCCAAACTATTTTGGACCAGAGACCCATTTTCCAAAATGAACTGATACCTCAGACCCCCATAGCCCCCATCCTATTGATACAAAATACTTACCAATTTAAAAACTTTGCAGTTGGTTAAGTGAGTAAACTTGGCATCATTTTCTCATCAAAATTTAACAAAATAAATAGACATAAAATTCAGTAAGTAAATGTCAAGTGTAATTAATAATTATTAATACAAATTACGTAAAAATACTTAAGTAGGTAATTATTTTTTTGAAAAAAACATTAAAATCGCAAAGTAAAGATCAAAAAAATAAAAAATTCAGTGTGATGGATAAACCTGGCGATTTTCTACCAATTTAGCTAAAATTTGGTTCAATATTGGTGAGTTGCAGCCTTAAATCTCCGCGTTCGTTGATTTTCAAACTGTTTCTTTGTTTTGTTAAAATTTTTGTAGCCTTTTTCGACTAGGTATGATGATGGAAAAGCGATAAGGTATTTTTCAGCAATGTTCCATAATGCAGGATACTGTTTTTCAATGTTGCGCTGCAACCAGAACTTCGGATAGCCTTAATTGAACTTCTGCTTAAGCTCCTCGTGTGTGGTGATAGTGATCAACTCTCCTTACATTATCACATTGGCTTCTTCCATGGCTGTGATATTGTACGGAT
Source organism: Vesta saturnalis (assembly GCA_036346205.1). NCBI lineage: Eukaryota > Metazoa > Arthropoda > Insecta > Coleoptera > Lampyridae > Vesta > Vesta saturnalis. The sequence goes on from JARFJB010001516.1 coordinate 1,778,633, forward strand.
TTAGTATCCATTGAGGAATTTGTAAATTTAAGAGATCCTCAAACCCCTTTGTAAAATCCTTGTATAATGCGTCCAAGTGAGTGACATATGGTAAAATAATATGGTTTTGAAGCATTTCTGGTAATTTTGATAAATGCGGAAACTTGTGAATATTCTTTTCTGCTTAAATTTTATTTATAAAGGATAAGTTTACGCAAAAAAGGCTGATATTGATTTTGTTTTAATCAAGTTGAGATCGTCACCATGCAGTTGCAAATTAACTTTGTTAAACATACCAAAGATAAAGAAATGAAGAAATATGATAGAGGCTCAGTAGACATAGTTGTTAATTCCGAAACAAGATATAGTACTGGTAAAGTGGCTAGACAATAAAACTACTACCGAATATTCATTAAATTCAGAAAGTGGACACTTCGCGTTATAATGCATGTGGTCGACTTTGCCGTGACAAATAGTTGGATAGAATACCGCAAAGACTATGACAACCCTAATGTACCTAAAAAAATGCAAATGAAGTATTTGGACTTGAGAACTAGAGTTGCTGAGTCTTATACATATGGGTAACTCAGTGAATAAGTTAAAACGAGGAAGGCCGCCTTCTTCGTGCAAAAAACGTGGATTGTAAGGGACGCAGTCACGTGTTTCCTTCAAAGTGTAATGTTCACTTATGTCTATTAAAAGCTAGAAACTGTTTACGGCTTTTCATAATAAATATAAATATTGCGTATTTTTTAAGTTGAGTTTGTGTATGTACATACACACGTACAAGAATTAATTTTTTTGTTAGAGTAATCATTTTTTTATTTTAACTTATATGCCTTCACCATCAAAAACACAAACAATTTTTTTTTTTGAAAAATTTAAAAATTAGCTCTTAAAGGATTAATTGACGAAGTTTGGTTTTGCTGAGTCGGATTGGATAAATGTGGGTCTCATATTAAAAAGATAGTTAGTTGTTCATCGAATTAAGAACCAACAGTGGTTTTTAATGTCCATCACCGTCGCTAGGGAGCATTAAGAATAAAAAAAATAAGGTTTTTAACGCTTTTTCATTGAAATATTAATTGCAATGATGTAGGTATTTGTTATATCAAAATCAAAAAGTAAATTAAATTTGCCATAAAAATGATACAAGATTTATGAAAATGTAAACTTTCACCATTATCACACATAATAAAAGACATCTTTTTTGGGTTTTTTAATGGTGTATTTTAAATTATACAATCTAAACGTTTCGATAACACTTACAGTTATATTCGTCAGTAGTAATTAAACTTGTTAAAGATGTTGTAAACAATTTTGTCAAAGTTGAAAAATTAAAACATAAATATTAGCCTGCTATTGATATTGCAATTTGAGAAACTATAGAATTAAATTTTACTAAATAATAACTAGGTCATTAAAAATTAAATATTGTTAAACTGTCTTAAAGATTACACTAACGGCGAAAGCTAACAATGAAAAATGTCAGCTAAAAAAACACATTTAACAAAATTTAATCAAGTTATTGTTAGGTTATAGCGAAATTAAAGTTTAATTTTAACGTGGCTCACCCTATAAAGTTCAAATAAAATCAAAACTGCTGCTTCGATTTCCGCAGCTGGTAGTTGATGAATTGTACCTCGGGTTCTGTTTTCCATGGCAAATTTTGTTGTCGGTGGAGTTTGGAATAAAATGTCCTTGAAGCGACCCCATATGCAGAAAATGAAACACGTCAAATCGGGCGTGCCTTGCCGGCCAAGGATATAGGATTTCCCTTCCTATTCCGCGTTCTTGAAAATAGTCCTTAATGTGGTATCGCACGTTAAAGGAAATTGCGCTCGACGCTCGTCCAATTGTAGATACGCCTAATACCCAAGGTCACATCTCCTGACAGGACTGGCAACTCATTTATGAAGAACACACCATACGTACGTTTAGCCTTCAGCGACCTTGCTGCTGCACTTCTCGCATCCAATATGGATTTTCGGCAGACCAATAATGCATATTATCCATGTTTTGTGATTAAGAAAATTCCTGTTTTCACCAATCTTTCCTAACATCCATCCATTGCTAAAATTTATTCTGTGATCAAAATTATCTTCGTTTAGCGCCTGCAGCAAAACTATGCGGTAGGGGTGCAGTCTAAAAATAAATAGTAACGAGCATATAGTAGACTGTGTGTCCATTAAAAATGATGTGCTTATGCAATTATTTACTTCATGTTTTGAACAGTAGCCAAATCTAAAGACAACTCCTGGGTTCCAATATCTCTATTAAATTCTATGTAAGCTAAGACATTCATAATATTTTCTTCCGTCCTTCCTATGCGACGCCTCCTAAATATAGGACGAAGAAAACTACCAGTATCGGTAGTCGCTGTACCAAGCGTGGAAACATTCTTCTTCCATAATGATGGCGAACTGGATACCGGGCCGCATATTGTCTTTCAGCTATTTGTGCATTTTGAAAGCACTTGAAATAGACCGCAATTCCTGTTGTAACGGCTTCATGATTTGTGAAAGGCATTTTAAAAAATATTCACAACCCAAATTGATAAGAATTAAACTACGTCTAATAAAAATCACGTTTCTATACAATTTAATTTAAAACTTTGTTTTAAATGACCGTATTTATTAATTGAAGTAGTGGTTAATTGAGTGCGTTTTATTTAAAAAAACATGTAAAATGTAATATTTTATACCTACTATATCTGTGCAAAGTTAATAAAATTAGTTTAAGGAGAGTAAAAAGTTTAATGAAAGGAATTAATAAGCGGAAATCGAAGCAACAGTTTTATACCCCCGAACAAGATTGGAAGGCTGTTTGGAATGTGACGGAAGGCAGTTTGAACATTTACCGAGGCATTAATAAATACCTAATATTTTTGCGTTTAAAATAGAATTTTTTATTTTATTTGAACGTTGCAGGGCGAGCCACATTAAAATTAAACTTTAATTTCGCTATAACCCTAAAGCTAACAACAATATTAAAATAAATCTTGTATTATTTTTATAGAAAATTTAATTTACTTTTTGATTTTGATATAATAAATACCTATATCATTGCAATTAACATTTCGAAAAAAAAAACGTAAAAACCTTATTTTTTAATTCTTAACACTCCATAAATATTAAAAATCACTGTTCCTTCTTAATTCGATTAACAACTATCTCATTAATATGAGACCAACAGTTATCCAATCCGGCTCAACAAAACCAAACTTCGTCAATTAAAGTTTTAAAAAAATCTTCACTTCGCTATAACCTTGAAACCAACTTGCAGTTCTTACGTTTTCTTTGCAAATTTAATCTACTTTTCGAATACGATGTCAAAAATATACCGTGTGATTTAAATTTTCGGAGTAAAATGAAAAAACCGATATAACAAATTGCGCCCTCTTGACTTTTATTAAGAACTATTGTGTAACAACGTGAACGGTAATTTAAAATACCTACATTTTCTTCCAAACAAGCTTTATTTTACTAAAATTGAATAAGTGGGTTAATATTTACAGCAATTTCAATGACTACACTTTCAATAGCTTCCCCCACTCTTATTATGGTCAGTACGCCAATGAACCTTAAAACCAAATTATGTAGAATTGTCTAGACGTTCTAACGATGTAAGCACTGGTATATTTTTATACAGGAGTTTTGGAAGAAATCTTGAATTTTATAATTTAATTTTTAATTGCGCCCCCTAGCGATGCAATACGGAACTTCAAAATAATTTCCAGCATTTTTTCATGACCACATTGGTGATAAAATTTTTTTCCCATTGTTAGATTAACAGGTTCTGAGATACAGCGGCTTACGGTTTACCTCGCTTAGTTTCCTACCCGGTACAGATATAGCAGACACCACTAACTACCGTTACAAATTTTTTTTTCAGGCTTCGTCAAGAAACACCTTTTTGGAAATATAGAAGACTAGAAAGAAACGTGGAATTTCTGAAACTTTTTTGTCCAGGTAATGTACGACTAGTCTTGAACGTACAGAAGTTGTCTCTAAAGCAAGTGAAGTAGCGATAAGTGAAGAGGGAAACTCTCTAGAAAGCAATCAACCTACTTCAGCTGCTTCTTATAGTTATATTTAACAAAATACCCTAGTTATGTCAACTATTCCCCTGCAATGAAGTAATGAAAATGGAGAAACAAATCAAAAAGTATGCCTACACATCACATATTTAAAAATATCATTGGCTCATGCTTTCATAAAAGGACCAATGACTATATTGTAAATACTGTATCCTCTTTGCATTTGGCCAAGGTGTTGGCCATCAAACTAAACACCACTTTGCAAAAGATTGTCAAAATACTATTAAATAAATTTGATAACCTGACTGGGGAAAATGGTAATAAAGCCACTAATGCTTAACGCTGTTCTTACAACATCCATATGCTTAACTACGCATTACCTAATTGGTCTAAAGTGTTCTTGCTACTGGTACGATGAAACAAATTCTGGCTTTTGCAAGTGCATCTCACAAGAGACATGCAGTTTTCGAAAAGAAACGGAGCTTCCATTCAGGGACTCTGTGAAACCCGCTGGATCGAAAGACATAAAGGACACTTGCCGTCTTAAGGAGAGCCTATTCTTAAAATCCATGATGCATTGTGTGAAATATCTACTTGGCAAGGTGAGAAAACGCCTTTTGATGCTTTTTCCTCGATGCAGGCGATTCGAAGTGCAGAGTTCCTTATATCAGTTTCGTGATATTTTAGGAGTAAACGTATCTCTTAGTAAGGTCCTAAGACACCACCGCTGGAGCTTCACGCAATCGAAGACACATTAAATGTCTTTGGTTACAACCGTACAAATGCCGAGGTTACAGAAATAGCTGAAAAATTAGATGTTCGTTCCAAGATGTCTCGTCTGGTGACAAACCAACCGACAGAATCAGCAACTCACTCTCCTGTCGAACACTATAAAGGTCTATATACTTTCCTATTTTAGACAATGTCGTATCAGACTTACAAGGCAGTATCGCCCCTGTTACACGAATTACATTGCATTTTGCTACACTCACTGTCAGTGCAGCAACTGGAGAGAGGACTTTTCCGACACACCCGTGGCTGAAGACATGGATTCACGATAATACGAGTGAAGAGAGACGGGCAGGGCTGGCCTTGTTGTCAGTCCATCTAGACCTGTGCTGTGTACCCCAATGCAGTTATTGTTCACCTTGCCAAAAGTGGCCTCCGTAAGGAGTCTATTATCGAAGGTCCTTTCTATCCTTCTATACTGTAGTGAATTTTCCAGAACTTGTGTATATGAGAATAAACATATATTCCCTATTTATGTTTTACTTGTTATAAGTTTTTGGTAATTTTAACTTGTCCATTGTAAAAAGATGAACACTATGTTCAATAAATTAAATTAATCTTTTCTTAATTATTTCCTTTTTTTTATCCTAATCTCCAAGCGTAATAAATTATTTTTGTGGAACAGTCAAAAGTAAATTGTACTACTGCTACTGCATTTGTTTAGCTTCTTTAAGCACGTTCCATCTCGGATATTCTCAAAACCTAGAATTGATTTTTTACGACACTGCTTGGAAGTTTACACTGTAAAGTGGACCTTACACGATCAATAATATTGTCAATACTGATATGTCAATATTTTCGTCAATATTACTTCAATATTTTTTGACCATACACGGTGATTCTAATGCATCAATATTTTGGTCAGTATTAGGTGAGCACCTGGCTAGCACATACCAAAAATGAATATTCAGAAAGCGTGTGTTGCGATTATTTTAGCTTGTGTTACAAAACGTACTGTAAAACGAAAGAGGTGGGTAAAAAATTGGCTACAAAAGCGTGAACGGTACTCACATATAAACCTTTTAAAGGAAATAGTGACAACGGACCCATCAGATTATAAGAACTATTTTCGCATGAGTGACGTGACGTTTAATAAGTTGTTATTAATGGTCAAACCGTTCATTGAAAGGCAGGACACCAATATGAGAAAGTGTATATCAGCAGAAGAGAAGTTAGCAGTTACCTTGAGATATCTGGCTACCGGAAGATTTTTCGAGGACTTAAAATTTTCCGCTTTTATTTCACCGGCCGTTATAAGTGAATCTGTAATGGAAACTTGCGAAGCACTTATATATGCCCTATATATTAAGGCAAGTATAGTAAATACAATTATTTTAAAAAATACTGTCAAACACGTTTATTGCTAATTTATAGTAAGTATAAAAGTGAATTGTTACAATGTTGTGCAAAAGTAGATGTGTTACGATTATTATTATTATAAACGAATTTAGTTTTCAAACGTTGAAAAATACGGTTGTAGGGAATGTTCTTCGGAATTGTCAATCATGGTAAATTCTCTTGAAGAATTCTGTAAATCAGTGAATGTAGCAGGCGGCGAATATGCTGGACCTGATAACCCACTGTATGCACCAATAGATGATTGAGCAGAATATGGACGTTGTGGTGTGGTTACGTTAGGCTCATTAATCTTTACTGAATTCTGGTGTAAAGTACCTAGGGCAGCTTCGAACAGTATGTCACTTACTGCTTTTTCGGCAAACATTCTTTGCTGGGGTTGCAAGGTTCCAAGCGTTTCACCCCAGGCCACAGCAATAGCTGGTATGTTAGGCTGTGACTTGTTAGCTGAATCTAGGAACGAACAAGCTTTTTGTAAGAGCTCATTTTGGTTTGTCATTGGGCCTACGACACGAATTTTCTTTTTTGGTTGGGGCGGCAGAATCGGATTAATTGAAGATCTTGAATGAGACGGAGGATCTTCGTTTGATGATATAGATTGTTCTTGTACCTCCTTGTTGACCAGTTCGTCTACTAATGTATACGTCTCGTCAGAAACCTGCAAAAACCTTGTGTTAATTAACTTGTTTCTTTTATAGTTTCCTACATGTCCGGAAGAGTGGATGAAAATAGCTGCTGGGTTCGAACGTTGCTGTAACTTTTACAACACTTTGGGGGCTCTTGACGGAAAACACATTGCCATCAGAAAACCAGCCAAGTCAGGTTCCATGTATTACAATTATAAGGGTTTTTATAGCATTGTATTATTAGCTCTAGTAAATGCCGATAAACAGTTTATAATGATAGATGTTGGCCTCAACGGAAAAATATCAGACGGAGGTGTCTTGTTTTATTCTAAACTTGGTGAACTGATGGAACAAAACCAGTTCAATTTACCCCAATCAACTCCTTTGCCCAAAACAGATAACCAGTTTCCATACGTTTTTGTGGCAGATGAAGCATTTGCATTGGATGTTCACCTAATGAAACCTTATTGTCAACGAGGTTTAACACCAGATAAAGAAATTTTCAATAAACGGTTATCAGCAGCGCGTGTAACTGTCGAAAATACATTCGGGATTTTGGCTAGTCGTTTCAAAAAGCTATAAATATAGAACCAAGTAAGGCAACAATAATTACACAGGTGGCATGCTTCCTACACAATTTTCTTGCGAAAGAAAATCACCAAACCTATCTTTGTGCACAAGACGAAATTCAGCAAGACAAATTGGTTAATTTAGAGAGTACCCTGGCAAGAAATAGCACTAGTACAGCTAAAACAGTTCGGGATAACTTTTGTAAATACTATAATGATGCTGTAATTCCAGAAACGAATTAAATAAATAAGTGAATTTCCGTTTAGTGTGAATTTTTCTACCTACGATAATACTAATTTATTTGCAGTACTTGTTACGGAGATATAAAATTACTATTTATCACTCACCTTTGGTAAAGACTGCTGTGTCATCGGAGTTTCCGTTTTCCCTAAAAACTGCAAGGCGTAGTAAGTCCAGGACGTTGGAACATAGATGTCGCCCGCACCCACCCCCGACCGTTTTCATGACACTATTTTTCATTTCTTTACGAAAATTCGACCTCAACGAATTCAGTTTCTTACGCACATCAGAACGGTCAGCTTTGTCGTTCAGCTTTTGGTAAATGACGAGAAGTTTTTCCAATGCTGCATTCCGTTTGGTTTTATTCATGTAATTAGCACAAGCTGAATTCCATAGTTCCGCTAGTGTCTCGTACATCTCGATAAACTCTTTCAAAACCATGTTTTTCGTATTTGTTACTTCCTCAGCCTCAGCTTCTTCATCCGATGAAACATACTCTTCTTCACTCATTGTTATTACCAAATGCACAAAAAACAACAAATCACAGACTAACAATCAAGACGAAAACTTGTGAATACTGAAGTATTGATGCGAAATAACCTTATACGATCAGTAATATTGTCAATATCCCCACTACTTGTGGTCGTAGCGTAGGGTGTGGTCAAAGTATTGAAATATTGATGTTTGGATTTCAAAATATCCGGAAATACTTCAATATTTTCATCAATCCATCTATACTACACCTTACACGATCAATAATATTGTCAATATTGTTGAGTATTGACAATATTATTGATCGTGTAAGGTATGCATAAGATACTCTTGCTCTTTCAAGACTATATTTATGATGTAGAAATGCATTAAAAAACTGTTTCATAGAGTTTATGTTTTTAAACCCTAAAAAGCTAAGCATCGTAAATTTTACGACGCCCCACTTCATTGTTGGAATCGTGAAGTTGGAAGGGGTTCAGCCGCCATTTAATCCAAACTGGGTGGTGTCGATTGGTCAGTTAGCATTGTCACGTACATCGGTTCGCGCACATGTGATTTATAGGAACTCCGTCGTAAAATTTACGAGAGCTTAGCTTTATCGTAACTTTTAAAATTTTGTATGTTTTTGATTTTTACAACAGTTTTTTTGACTTGTAAGTATTAAAATATGTCAAGAAAGTGGGTAGATACCAGGCCATTTCGGCCTAACGAGCTGAAATAGTTAGCAGCCGATTTTAAAATCCTTGATGAAGACGATTATGTCAATTATAGTGACGAAAGTTGTAACGAGAGTAGTGAAGATGAAGATCACCTAGAGGAAGAACAATTTGTAAAAGAAGATCAAAAATTAATTCAAAAGAAAGTGCGACTCCATTGACCCCGACTTGTAATAATCAAAATTCTGGAGAGTGTAGTGGCCAGTTCGACATATCTAGTGAACAAGGAATACAGGAAAGTGAAGTTTTAGAAAATGAAGTGGATTGTGATTCAAACGTTGAATTCACCAGATCAGAAGCTAGCCTAAAAGGGAAAAATGGTCATCGCTGGAGCATCTTTACAAAGAAGAAATCGGCAAGAACTTCGAAGAGAAACTTAGTTCATATGTTTCCAAGGCCCGACCAGGTAAACATGGATAATTTGTATGCAATGGATGCATTTAAAACGTTTTTTTCGGATGCTACGGTTGATATAATGTTAGAATATACAAATCATATGATAACTGTACGAGCTGCTAAATATAAAGTAAAATCCGCCACCATCTCTCCAGTCACTAAGGATGAATTGTTAGCTCTGGTTGATTGGAAGGCTGTTTGGAATGTGACGGAAGGCAGTTTGAACATTTACCGAGGCATTAATAAATACCTAATATTTTTGCGTTTAAAATAGAATTTTTTATTTTATTTGAACGTTGCAGGGCGAGCCACATTAAAATTAAACTTTAATTTCGCTATAACCCTAAAGCTAACAACAATATTAAAATAAATCTTGTATTATTTTTATAGAAAATTTAATTTACTTTTTGATTTTGATATAATAAATACCTATATCATTGCAATTAACATTTCGAAAAAAAAAACGTAAAAACCTTATTTTTTAATTCTTAACACTCCATAAATATTAAAATCACTGTTCCTTCTTAATTCGATTAACAACTATCTCATTAATATGAGACCAACAGTTATCCAATCCGGCTCAACAAAACCAAACTTCGTCAATTAAAGTTTTAAAAAAATCTTCACTTCGCTATAACCTTGAAACCAACTTGCAGTTCTTACGTTTTCTTTGCAAATTTAATCTACTTTTCGAATACGATGTCAAAAATATACCGTGTGATTTAAATTTTCGGAGTAAAATGAAAAAACCGATATAACAAATTGCGCCCTCTTGACTTTTATTAAGAACTATTGTGTAACAACGTGAACGGTAATTTAAAATACCTACATTTTTCTTCCAAACAAGCTTTATTTTACTAAAATTGAATAAGTGGGTTAATATTTACAGCAATTTCAATGACTACACTTTCAATAGCTTCCCCCACTCTTATTATGGTCAGTACGCCAATGAACCTTAAAACCAAATTATGTAGAATTGTCTAGACGTTCTAACGATGTAAGCACTGGTATATTTTTATACAGGAGTTTTGGAAGAAATCTTGAATTTTATAATTTAATTTTTAATTGCGCCCCCTAGCGATGCAATACGGAACTTCAAAATAATTTCCAGCATTTTTTCATGACCACATTGGTGATAAAATTTTTTTCCCATTGTTAGATTAACAGGTTCTGAGATACAGCGGCTTACGGTTTACCTCGCTTAGTTTCCTACCCGGTACAGATATAGCAGACACCACTAACTACCGTTACAAATTTTTTTTTCAGGCTTCGTCAAGAAACACCTTTTTGGAAATATAGAAGACTAGAAAGAAACGTGGAATTTCTGAAACTTTTTTGTCCAGGTAATGTACGACTAGTCTTGAACGTACAGAAGTTGTCTCTAAAGCAAGTGAAGTAGCGATAAGTGAAGAGGAAACTCTCTAGAAAGCAATCAACCTACTTCAGCTGCTTCTTATAGTTATATTTAACAAAATACCCTAGTTATGTCAACTATTCCCCTGCAATGAAGTAATGAAAATGGAGAAACAAATCAAAAAGTATGCCTACACATCACATATTTAAAAATATCATTGGCTCATGCTTTCATAAAAGGACCAATGACTATATTGTAAATACTGTATCCTCTTTGCATTTGGCCAAGGTGTTGGCCATCAAACTAAACACCACTTTGCAAAAGATTGTCAAAATACTATTAAATAAATTTGATAACCTGACTGGGGAAAATGGTAATAAAGCCACTAATGCTTAACGCTGTTCTTACAACATCCATATGCTTAACTACGCATTACCTAATTGGTCTAAAGTGTTCTTGCTACTGGTACGATGAAACAAATTCTGGCTTTTGCAAGTGCATCTCACAAGAGACATGCAGTTTTCGAAAAAGAAACGGGAGCTTCCATTCAGGGACTCTGTGAAACCCGCTGGATCGAAAGACATAAAGGACACTTGCCGTCTTAAGGAGAGCCTATTCTTAAAATCCATGATGCATTGTGTGAAATATCTACTTGGCAAGGTGAGAAAACGCCTTTTGATGCTTTTTCCTCGATGCAGGCGATTCGAAGTGCAGAGTTCCTTATATCAGTTTCGTGATATTTTAGGAGTAAACGTATCTCTTAGTAAGGTCCTAAGACACCACCGCTGGAGCTTCACGCAATCGAAGACACATTAAATGTCTTTGGTTACAACCGTACAAATGCCGAGGTTACAGAAATAGCTGAAAAATTAGATGTTCGTTCCAAGATGTCTCGTCTGGTGACAAACCAACCGACAGAATCAGCAACTCACTCTCCTGTCGAACACTATAAAGGTCTATATACTTTCCTATTTTAGACAATGTCGTATCAGACTTACAAGGCAGTATCGCCCCTGTTACACGAATTACATTGCATTTTGCTACACTCACTGTCAGTGCAGCAACTGGAGAGAGGACTTTTCCGACACACCCGTGGCTGAAGACATGGATTCACGATAATACGAGTGAAGAGAGACGGGCAGGGCTGGCCTTGTTGTCAGTCCATCTAGACCTGTGCTGTGTACCCCAATGCAGTTATTGTTCACCTTGCCAAAAGTGGCCTCCGTAAGGAGTCTATTATCGAAGGTCCTTTCTATCCTTCTATACTGTAGTGAATTTTCCAGAACTTGTGTATATGAGAATAAACATATATTCCCTATTTATGTTTTACTTGTTATAAGTTTTTGGTAATTTTAACTTGTCCATTGTAAAAAGATGAACACTATGTTCAATAAATTAAATTAATCTTTTCTTAATTATTTCCTTTTTTTTATCCTAATCTCCAAGCGTAATAAATTATTTTTGTGGAACAGTCAAAAGTAAATTGTACTACTGCTACTGCATTTGTTTAGCTTCTTTAAGCACGTTCCATCTCGGGATATTCTCAAAACCTAGAATTGATTTTTTACGACACTGCTTGGAAGTTTACACTGTAAAGTGGACCTTACACGATCAATAATATTGTCAATACTGATATGTCAATATTTTCGTCAATATTACTTCAATATTTTTTGACCATACACGGTGATTCTAATGCATCAATATTTTGGTCAGTATTAGGTGAGCACTTGGCTAGCACATACCAAAAATGAATATTCAGAAAGCGTGTGTTGCGATTATTTTAGCTTGTGTTACAAAACGTACTGTAAAACGAAAGAGATGGGTAAAAAATTGGCTACAAAAGCGTGAACGGTGCCCACATATAAACCTTTTTAAGGAAATAGTGACAACGGATCCATCAGATTATAAGAACTATTTTCGCATGAGTGACGTGACGTTTAATAAGTTGTTATTAATGGTCAAACCGTTCATTGAAAGGCAGGATACCAATATGAGAAAGTGTATATCAGCAGAAGAGAAGTTAGCAGTTACCTTGAGATATCTGGCTACCGGAAGATTTTTCGAGGACTTAAAATTTTCCGCTTTTATTTCACCGGCCGTTATAAGTGAATCTGTAATGGAAACTTGCGAAGCACTTATATATGCCCTATATATTAAGGCAAGTATAGTAAATATAATTATTTTAAAAAATGCTGTCAAACACGTTTATTGCTAATTTATAGTAAGTATAAAAGTGAATTGTTACAATGTTGTGCAAAAGTAGATGTATTACGATTATTATTATTATAAACGAATTTAGTTTTCAAACGTTGAAAAATACGGTTGTAGGGAATGTTCTTCGGAATTGTCAATCATGGTAAATTCTCTTGAAGAATTCTGTAAATCAGTGAATGTAGCAGGCGGCGAATATGCTGGACCTGATAACCCACTGTATGCACCAATAGATGATTGAGCAGAATATGGACGTTGTGGTGTGGTTACGTTAGGCTCATTAATCTTTACTGAATTCTGGTGTAAAGTACCTAGGGCAGCTTCGAACAGTATGTCACTTACTGCTTTTTCGGCAAACATTCTTTGCTGGGGTTGCAAGGTTCCAAGTTTCACCCCAGGCCACAGCAATAGCTGGTATGTTAGGCTGTGACTTGTTAGCTGAATCTAGGAACGAACAAGCTTTTGTAAGAGCTCATTTTGGTTTGTCATTGGGCCTACGACACGAATTTTCTTTTTGGTTGGGGCGGCAGAATCGGATTAATTGAAGATCTTGAATGAGACGGAGGATCTTCGTTTGATGATATAGATTGTTCTTGTACCTCCTTGTTGACCAGTTCGTCTACTAATGTATACGTCTCGTCAGAAACCTGCAAAAACCTTGTGTTAATTAACTTGTTTCTTTTATAGTTTCCTACATGTCCGGAAGAGTGGATGAAAATAGCTGCTGGGTTCGAACGTTGCTGTAACTTTTACAACACTTTGGGGCTCTTGACGGAAAACACATTGCCATCAGAAAACCAGCCAAGTCAGGTTCCATGTATTACAATTATAAGGGTTTTATAGCATTGTATTATTAGCTCTAGTAAATGCCGATAAACAGTTTATAATGATAGATGTTGGCCTCAACGGAAAAATATCAGACGGAGGTGTCTTGTTTTATTCTAAACTTGGTGAACTGATGGAACAAAACCAGTTCAATTTACCCCAATCAACTCCTTTGCCCAAAACAGATAACCAGTTTCCATACGTTTTTGTGGCAGATGAAGCATTTGCATTGGATGTTCACCTAATGAAACCTTATTGTCAACGAGGTTTAACACCAGATAAAGAAATTTTCAATAAACGGTTATCAGCAGCGCGTGTAACTGTCGAAAATACATTCGGGATTTTGGCTAGTCGATTTGGAGTTTTTCAAAAAGCTATAAATGTAGAACCAAGTAAGGCAACAATAATTACACAGGCGGCATGCTTCCTACACAATTTTCTTGCGAAAGAAAATCACCAAACCTATCTTTGTGCACAAGACGAAATTCAGCAAGACAAATTGGTTAATTTAGAGAGTACCCTGGCAAGAAATAGCACTAGTACAGCTAAAACAGTTCGGGATAACTTTTGTAAATACTATAATGATGCTGTAATTCCAGAAACGAATTAAATAAATAAGTGAATTTCCGTTTAGTGTGAATTTTTCTACCTATGATAATACTAATTTATTTGCAGTAGGTACTTGTTACGGAGATATAAAATTACTATTTATCACTCACCTTTGGTAAAGACTGCTGTGTCATCGGAGTTTCCGTTTTCCCTAAAAACTGCAAGGCGTAGTAAGTCCAGGACGTTGGAACATAGATGTCGCCCGCACCCACTCCCGACCGTTTTCATGACACTATTTTTTTCATTTCTTTACGAAAATTCGACCTCAACGAATTCAGTTTCTTACGCATATCAGAACGGTCAGCTTTGTCGTTCAGCTTTTGGTAAATGACGAGAAGTTTTTCCAATGCTGCATTCCGTTTGGTTTTATTCATGTAATTAGCACAAGCTGAATTCCATAGTTCCGCTAGTGTCTCGTACCTCTCGATAAACTCTTTCAAAACCATGTTTTTCGTATTTGTTACTTCCTCAGCCTCAGCTTCATCATCCGATGAAACATGTAACTCTTCTTCACTCATTGTTATTACCAAATGCACAAAAAAACACAACAAATCACAGACTAACAATCAAGACGAAAACTTGTGAATACTGAAGTATTGATACGAAATAACCTTATACGATCAGTAATATTGTCAATATCCCCACTACTTGTGGTCGTGGCGTAGGGTGTGGTCAAAGTATTGAAATATTGATGTTGGGATTTCAAAATATCCGGAAATACTTCAATATTTTCATCAATCCATCAATACTACACCTTACACGATCAATAATATTGTCAATATTGTTGAGTATTGACAATATTATTGATCGTGTAAGGTATGCATAAGATACTCTTGCTCTTTCAAGACTATATTTATGATGTAGAAATGCATTAAAAAACTGTTTCATAGAGTTTATGTTTTTAAACCCTAAAAAGCTAAGCATCGTAAATTTTACGACGCCCCACTTCATTGTTGGAATCGTGAAGTTGGAAGGGGTTCAGCCGCCATTTAATCCAAACTGGGTGGTGTCGATTGGTCAGTTAGCATTGTCACGTACATCGGTTCGCGCACATGTGATTTATAGGAACTCCGTCGTAAAATTTACGAGAGCTTAGCTTTATCGTAACTTTTAAAATTTTGTATGTTTTTGATTTTTACAACAGTTTTTTTTGACTTGTAAGTATTAAAATATGTCAAGAAAGTGGGTAGATACCAGGCCATTTCGGCCTAACGAGCTGAAATAGTTAGCAGCCGATTTTAAAATCCTTGATGAAGACGATTATGTCAATTATAGTGACGAAAGTTGTAACGAGAGTAGTGAAGATGAAGATCACCTAGAGGAAGAACAATTTGTAAAAGAAGATCAAAAATTAATTCAAAAGAAAGTGCGACTCCATTGACCCCGACTTGTAATAATCAAAATTCTGGAGAGTGTAGTGGCCAGTTCGACATATCTAGTGAACAAGGAATACAGGAAAGTGAAGTTTTAGAAAATGAAGTGGATTGTGATTCAAACGTTGAATTCACCAGATCAGAAGCTAGCCTAAAAGGGAAAAATGGTCATCGCTGGAGCATCTTTACAAAGAAGAAATCGGCAAGAACTTCGAAGAGAAACTTAGTTCATATGTTTCCAAGGCCCGACCAGGTAAACATGGATAATTTGTATGCAATGGATGCATTTAAAACGTTTTTTTCGGATGCTACGGTTGATATAATGTTAGAATATACAAATCATATGATAACTGTACGAGCTGCTAAATATAAAGTAAAATCCGCCACCATTTCTCCAGTCACTAAGGATGAATTGTTAGCTCTGGTTGGACTTTTAATATATTCTGCTGTTATGAAAAATAATCATTTGTCATCATTAATTCTTTTCGATGACAAAAAGGGTGGGATTACATATAGAGCACCATGAGCAGAGAACGCTTTAAGTTTTTATTAGAGTGCTTAAGATTTGATGACAAAACCACCAGAGATGAAAGAAACGCGATAGATGCTTTTGCTGCAATTGATAGATAAGATATGGGATATATGACAATAGACGAACAGTTGCTAGGCTTTCGCGGAAAGTGCCCGTTCCGTATGTACATTCCCAATGAACCATCAAAGTATGGTATAAAAATCGTAATTCTTTGAGATGCAGCTTCCAAGTACATGTTTAATGCAGCTACATATCTTGGGAAGAAAACTAGTACAGAAGGCTTACCTTTAGCGGAATATTTTGTGGAACCCTATTGTAGCCATTCCAGGGACCATTTCGAAATTTGACCATGGATCACTGGTTTACCTCCGTACCGTTAGCTGATGATCTGCTACAAGACCCATATAAAACCACTATGGTGGGAACTATTCGAAAAAACAAGTGTGAGATTCCTGCAGAAATGTTAAATATAAAAAAACGAAAAGTTGGCACCTCAAAATTTTGCTTTGACAAAGAAAAAGTGTTGGTTTCGTATAAAGCTAAAAACAACAAAAATGTATTGCTGCTTTCAACTATACATGAAGGAAAAAGTATTAATAAGAATTCTGAAAAACCCGAAATTATTGAAACGTACAACCAGACAAAAGGCGCAGTAGATACATTTGACTAAATGTGTTCTGGAATGTCTACTTCAATAAAAACAAGAAGATGGCAACTTTTTGTGTTTTATGGCATGTTAAATGCTGCATGTATTAACTGATTGATTATTTATAACCCTTGTCAAGCCATGGATAAACAGAAGAAAAAATATACCAACTTCGCAACGTTCGATCCGTGACTGTATTGGAACTATGTTAGGGAAAACAGTAACAACCGAAGCTCCGGTACCTAATGTGTCCTATATAAACATTTGTAACATCTGTCCTGCTAAAAAAAGAAGAATGACCACCAACTTATGCAACCTCTGCAAAAAGGCATTCTGCATGGAATACCGCGCCAAGCTTTGTACAACATGTGAACAAAGATTTAAATAAAAAATGTATTTACCTTAAAACTATGTTTAATAAAGAATATTTTAACATATTTAAATGCTATATTAATTACAATTTATATCTTAAATTTGTTTTGCTTTTTAAGTTATAATCGTAAATTTTACGAATGCTTAGCTTTAACCGTTACAAAAATATGCTTAATTCTCTAGGGTTACAATTTA
Source organism: Vesta saturnalis (assembly GCA_036346205.1). NCBI lineage: Eukaryota > Metazoa > Arthropoda > Insecta > Coleoptera > Lampyridae > Vesta > Vesta saturnalis. The sequence continues at coordinate 1,795,953 of JARFJB010001516.1, forward strand.
AACTCGCGCCCTCTCTCCTAGACTCACTGGTGGTATTCTTGACCTCTCGTATGTTGTTTCCGACTACTTATGACGTTCCTCAAAATGAAATCCTATATCCGCCTCTGATGAATGTTACATAAATTGTCACGTGTTAAACGGACACTAAGGGTTGTGACAGTTATTTAAAATGAGCAGGATAAACTCAACAGCATGCTTGTCGGTCGTAATATAAATTACTGAGGCGTTTATAATTTTTTTCTTCGCAGGGATCATCGTAATATTAATAGTATATATGGACGTCACTCTATCTTTAAATCTGGTAAAATATACGTGAATACGGGATATGAGCACCATATACATAAAGTGAACTTGCCTTGAATTCACCCTCTTGATCGCGCGTTCCTTCTCCCCTTATGCTAGAATCTGAAACTGCAACGCTCCAAGACAAATCAAGTAAACTTCAAAGGTACGCTTGTCCTTATTCGTAACTTTACTTTCACTTCAATTCTGCTTACTTGAAAGAAAACATTAAGCTCTTTATTTCTCAGGATTTTATCAATAGACTGTATCTTGTGACCTCCGCACTAATAATGGTTCGTGCGATTAAGAACTGTAGCTAGTAATCGAGGAAGCGAATGAAGATTTATCAATAACACCTAAGGCAATTATTTGATTGAGTCTCCAAGATTAACTATGGTTACACTCAAAAGGTTTAAACCGTTTAATAGTGTTGCCAACAAATGATTAGTTACGGGGCCACAATACCGATACCCGGGAAGATGGAGCTCAATGGGTAACTTATAAATGATTGTATTAACAAGACCACCCCCACGTCCACTTTTCCGCTTCCCAATTAACATTGTTTGCATGGAGGGAGGAATTGCTATATTTATAGGTAACGATCAATGCTACAATAAAAAATAGACAGATGTTTTACCAATATTTTATTTATTCATATATGTGATACAGTAAATAGCTAGGTCGCTAATGCAACAGCTGCATCATACAAAAGTGGCGGTAGTTGTTGACTTGTTCAATGATATTTTGAAAGAAATAGGGAAGACCGTATGATTCCAGTAATTCCAACCGATAGTTAATTATATCCTTTAAGTTGAAAAGCTCTTCAATGTAGTTCCTGTTCAACATACAGTAACGGCCGTGGTTTTGCCGAATTGTTACGCTTTTTAATAGTCTTTCTGATGATGATGATGGTGCACCTTTCACGCGACCACCTTTTAGTGAGGACATGAACCTGCTATTTACAGCTATGATACAACCACCGTTTAGCGGTTCTACAACTCACTTCGCTTGGACATTCTTAAACGTATGAAACGTTCTACTAAACGAGTCCAACAGCGGTATAACTTTCGTCGCCGTCACGTTCGTTATAAAATCGGCGATCTGGTTTGGAAAAGAAATTTCGTTCTCTCCGATGCGTCTCGGTATTTTAATGCCAAGCTCGCACCGAAATTCGTGGGTCCGTGCCGTATAGCACGAGTGGTGTCTCCGTGGACGTACGCGTTAGACGATGCAACGGGGAAGTCTTTGGGCGTCTATCACGCTAAAGATCTTAAACCGCACGCATCTTTGCTCTCTGCGCCTTCTACTACGTCCTCGGACGGGGATGATTTACCGATCGCTATCGTGGGTTCAAGGACAACAAGTACTCTTTTAGGGAGTCCTAAACGCCGCAAGCGGCATAAGTAGTCGCTACGCTACTTCTTTCGGGTGGTTGGTTGGGTTCTCTTCGTAGGGGTGGCTATTTAGGGTTACACTCACCTCTGTCCTTTCCATTCTTCGAGTGTATCCCTGCTCGAACATCAGAGCCCTTCACTTCCTTCTTTTATTTCTTTCGGGTGGGTTTCTTAGCACGTCTGTCTCTGTGTGCAAGGGTTGGGATTGGGATTTGGTTTGGGTTGGGGGGGTTTTTAGGTTGGCGACCCTATAGTTCTGCCGAGGGTTGGGATCGGGGGCGTAATTGCCAAGCAGGTCTAGATGAATGAATGAATGTGGGCACCCAAATGCCTACCCAAACTCACAATCCTTATCCGCTTTGAGATCCCAACAACTTAGTTTACACCTTTTTATTTTATTCCCAGTTCATTTATGTTTTAGTTTTGAGGGCTGTATCGCCTCACGGTATACCTTCTGTTGCGCTGCGCGTTTAAAGACTGTACTTAGAGTTTGCTGAGCATAAAGCTGAGCTAATCTTTGGTAGACCGTTCTGGCTTCTACTCTTCTTGCTTCCTTTCATTTCCCCTCTTTGGGAGAATTCTGGGCCTCTCGGGGTATAAGACGCCACACTGCCGTGCCCGCCTGTCCGAGTCCCCCTTCTTAGTGGATGAGGGAGGGGGAGCGGTAAGAGGTGCAACAATCTGTTCTAGAGCTATTTTCGCCTCTTCTCTTTAGGTAAACTCTTGTGATGCCATTGAGGGTCGCTCTGCCTTTATGAGCACCGAACGTAGTAGGTTTGGTTTTATTTTTATTTTTTATTTTTATTTAGTTATGACCTAGTACCGGCCGACTGCCGAAGGGCTCAGGTGGGAGTTGGAGCCAGGGTGTCCGCTCGTCTGGTATGAATGATTCTTAGGTAGTGACTGTAGGTGACTCTTGAGGTAATTACGTCCGCCACGTGGATTTCTGCGTGGTGTCGTTTTTAGTCCGCTTTGTACGGGGTTTCGAAATTCTGGGTGGGGCTTTTGATTTTGCTAGGGGGGATTTGATACGTGTAAATTTCAGTTCATGAATTTATGGTCTTTATGTTACGACTCATCTTGTATGTTGTTGGAAAATGGCAACATTGTCACTAAAAATCGTTTCAATTTAAAATATTTCAAACACGTGATTACTTTAAAATTTTGGGATTGGTGAAAATAATCAGGCTATGGGTTTTTTGGGTTTTCTGGTACCTTCAGATAAGAAGGAAAACGCCAGTTTGGCGAAAAAGAAATTGAATGCGTAGTTAGAAGCACATGTAAAATTTGGAAAAGGTGTTCCTAAAAATTTGCTTGAATTTTTCAAGAAAATATTTAATTCAGCCTGTGGCTGGTTGTAATCTTTTCCATATAAATAAATCCTGCTGGGATTTCGAATTTTAGTTCGGCTTTAATTTTTTTTTGTTTCTACTACACCTTAGCTTCGATCAAGAGGTTCTTTTTGGTCCTTTACCCATTCACTCAAGATTAACCTATCTCGTGCTTCCATAAGGAATAATTAAACCGTTTCTGACAGCACATTTGGATATTATTCGTCCGAGGTGTGAAATGTGAGTTATGGGTCTTCGAGCCTGAATGGAAACCATCTACGATTACTCCTTCTCCTAATATCTTCCGAATTAACAGAAGAAATCTACGTTACACCTACGACTAGTTTCCGATAAGTATTATTGTTACACGCAAACACAATTTTACCTATGGTGAGTGACTTTTGATTGTTTCTGTATAACGAGGCTTTCGCTATATGTACTTTACTGAAGGTTTTATAACCATTACATTACTGTGCTACTACTTGTATTAGTGTGTTTCTGCAATTGTCTTAATCTTGAAATTAATGCTTATGCTTTATTGGTAAACTTTTCTGAGTAATCGAGAGTAATACTATACATTTGTACCTGTAAAAGATAATTTGGGTTATTCCAAAGTTTCGCTTATACTTACATTTAACTTTGCAATAGAATTTATATATTATCTATGTACTTTTCTTGTATACTGGCTTTGTTCTGATAAATAACCGAAGCTGTTAAACGGTTAGAATTACCTGTGTTTAACGTACATGCAATCAGCTGTTTTTTTTTTGTTCACTGAATGCTGCTTGTTGAGTTTAAATATACAATGTATGTCATAAGATTATGCTAACTGCTGGGGTTTGAATTACTGTGTAATTCAAATGGGATATTTAATTACTATCATTGGGGTTGTATAACATTTATTATTTTTTTCTTTCGGATTACAATTTTAATAGTTGTTTATTCTAAAACCGTTTGAAGTAGGAGTTACTAATTTGAATTTTTTTTGGTAGCTTTATGCTTACTTGCCAACTGGGTAATCAACTTGGCCTTTCAAAATTTTTTTCTAAATGCTTTATGCTTATTATTTGGTCTGTAATGATCATAGTAACTTTATTGAATAATATTTTGTGCTTACATAAGTAAACAACAGGGGAGACATCTAGTGCAAATTGTCGCTTTATATTTGGGGTTTATTTGCGTCCGGTTGATTGGAACCTGATAAATTAGTCCAACGGAGAGCTCTTCGCTGAATATCGGTATAAAAGAAGTCAATTTCGGATAATTAGATATATGTTTGGGTATTTATTTTCTTTTAGGATCAACACTAGATGCCGAACCATATTGTGTCTGAGTAGGTAAAGTTCAAGTAAATTTCATAGTTTGTTTCAGTTATGGCGGAAAGGTAAGTTGATTGCTGATGGTTTATTTCGTGGAGACATGGTCTCTGATTATATTTTGTGTTAGTTATTTATGAAAATTTGATTGTTATTGTAACATTTATGCTGTTTGGCGTTGGGGTATATTAAATAAGTGATGTTAAACGATTGTAAGTTCTTTCATTAATCCTGTGATCTACGATCAAATTCCTAGTCCGTCCCTCCTCAGTGTGGACTTGGTTCACCATTCTCTTTTAGCTGTCTCTTTTGTCCGATGTGGCCGTAGCCCTTTTCTTGATAGAGGGGCGATAAAGAAGTAAATCAAGTGGTGCCCTTTTTTAAACTCTATGTATCTCTTTTCTCCTGCCAAAACGCCCATGCATCCAAGTGCTTAACAGACCGACCGAGCTTCCGGCTAATTCCTTATTTCCTTGTTACCGCACCTTGGTCACGATTTCTCCCAATATCCTTTTGTGCACGTAACAGACGCTTGCAGCCCTGCTCGGTGTCACTGAGGAAGACCAAATCATCTTCATAGGCTATACAGCTGATCCAAGTGTGCTCATACCTAGGTTTAGCGTCTCCACTGCTTCCACCAACTCGTTTATGACACGATTGAAAAGAATTGGTGATAGGGGGTCTCCTTGCTTGACACCCCCGTAACCTTAACCTTAACTTTAAGAACATATCCTCCTTTCACATGATCAACCTTACGTACATATCATTCCTTCACACCATCAACCTTAAGTACATATTTTGGTTTGCACTTCTAATATATACCCTATTAGCAACATTAAGTGTATACCATTTTGATTTTTTCTTTTGATACATACCCTACCAGATGACTCACACCATCCACACTAAATGCATATCAATTACCTCTGAGCACAATCCATGGTTTAACGTGATCTACGGGAACAACAATTCTACTGTTAAAATTTTCCATTAGCTCCTGGACCTATCATTAAATAACACTTTTATTGCCTTAAATGGTCCCTTAAAGTTAAGGAGAAGCTTCTAGTTAGTTCCCTCGCATAGTCGATCAGTTTTCTTCACCAACACATCACCTTGGTTATATGTTCTCTCCTTTTTTCACGATTTGTCAAATAACAGCTTTTGTTCCACTTATTCAGCACTCATTTTTTGGGACACGTACTTTCTCAGCTCCCCTAAAAATCCTCCCTTCCGTTCCTTTTTAACTGAAGTTTATAGTTGCTCCTCGGTGATATTATAACCCTTTCGAATTCTTTACCATGCATACCTGTAACATTCCACGTACAAACTAGCCATTCTTTGCTTGCAAGAGAGAGATGCAACCTTGGAAAATAGACAGCCTTAATACAAAACAACCAGAAGCTACATTAACGAGAATCCGAATAGGCCACACCAATCTAACTCATTCACACATACTAGGTGGGAAAAGACAAAACATGTGCGACGAGTGTAACCGAGATTTAACCGTAAAACATGTAATGATGAAGAGCACGTGAACCAACTACTACACTTTTTAAAAGAAACAGGATTGATCACAAAAATTTAAAATTAAAACCTGGTGAAATTTCAAATGACCATAGTAGTTATGCAACAAAATAAATAATAATAATACTTAGGGGTTGGTCTACCTACTAGGCGCGTGTCCAGGTGGCGGATAGGGGAATGTCCTTGCAAATGATCGTAAGTGATGTAAGGCCAACACCGAAATATGAGCTCATGGCGGCAAGCCGCAACTGTTTGCTCTAGAAAATAAGGTATCGCGGACCAGCCCACGTGGCGTCTCGTATCTAACGAGGACAAGGATGGAAACCCTGTGTCCCCCTAGCTGGAAGTACACTTTTCTTATACTAGTCTTGAATGACTGTCTTCTTCAAGCTCTCAGCGAAAATTTTTCTGGTTGCTAACCACCAACGTTCTTGCTACAAAAGAAAGAAAGCATATTGAGTGGTGACTAGAGCTGTTACTTCAACAAGTAAAACTTCCATTGACGATCACCCTGCGAATTGCTTTACCAAATATTCTACCTTTCGTCAGGTTCCGGACAACTTGAAGGACAGCTTAAAAGTCAGATCATTTCAATTTATTTTCACTACTACTGCCGTATAATTACTTACTTCGTACATGTGGTCATGCTTGAACTTAAACTCGATCTATAAAGCACCTTAGTGAATTGTCAGACAAATTGGTGTTAGAATTGGACAATTACCTCCAGCAACAGCACAGATTGTGTCACATGAAACGCATGAACGTTGTTTTTTTCGAGGTTATAAGAAATTTTTAGTGTGACAATTTTTTTTCTTATTATAACTATTTGTTATGAACGAATAAGTTCAGAGGTAAATATGTAATGTCGTAGGTTCAAATCCTGCTCGAGGTAAACTTTTTATTTATGTATTTAATAAAATTAATAATAATTTTTAATTACTATTTACATTTGATCTTATTCGTTCATAACAAATACTTATAATAATGTAATATTATTCAAGTTGCTTTGGTATGTGTGAATCCTTGTTATATAGCAGGCTCACATTCCATTAATATAAGTAATTTGATTGTAATCCCATTACATTTACAATTTACATCAGTTCTACATACATAAAGACAAAATTTACATCGATTGGGGCTTGAACCGTGATGGCGCAGTCGGTTAGCGCGGTACTCTAGCAAAGTACAGGTCGTAGGTTCAAATCTTACTCGAGGTAAACCTTTTATTTATGTATTTAATAAAATTAATAATAATTTTTAATTTTTTTTTTCTGTTGTCTATTGTAACTATTGATACGCACTGTAGCTACTGTCTTGAGTACACAGATATATGTACAGGGCTTTTCGCTAATGAGCAGTAGATTTTTTTGTAATATAAGTTTTGCTATTTTTGAAATATAAATTTTGCGTAATTTATTCATTACTTATTATATTTTACATCTGCTTATGTGTTATCCTCACTCGCCAAATCTACTAGTCATTTATTTTGTTTAGGGAAAGGGACGTAAGGGCTACTGCGCTGGCCGAATATTACCAAAAAACCTAAGATCTGTTCAGAACTCTAACCCTATCGTCGGCCGATTGATTTTCCGGTTATATTTATATATGTATATATATGTATGTATTTTTTTTGGTTTAATTTTTATAGGTACTGTAGTTAAATTCAGTTAATTTTTAACGAGACCACTGCCTCGTATTATTTTAGTGTGGTCCAACGATTAGAATTTACCGTTTTTATTACTTGAATTACCGACTGGTGGTAGTGGAACTCCCACTTCGGTTACCTTTGTTATTAAATATTTTTTTTTGTTTTACCTTTTCCCATTGTAAGTTATTATAGATTGTGTTACATTGGATATATTGGGTTGTCCATTATACATCTTATTTTTCATTATACAATTATTTACTTATATTGGTGTTCATTATACGAGTATTATCGACTTAATTTTCTTTTCCTTTTTTTCCCTTTGTTTGTGTTTGACTGTTGTCCCATTTCAAACTTTGGGGGCTAAATCAAAGTTTGTGGTGCTCAACATCCCTTCTTTTTCTTCTTCCTGCTCCTTTTCCTTTCCCCTTCCTTACTGTATTTCTGTTTCCACTCGCGCATCAGATGTCCTGCCTTCTCGATTAGCCGGCACCTCACTTTCGGGCAAACTCCGCTGTCACAAACTTTGACGACCAACGTGAGGTCCCCAACCCCAAATGGTTGAAGACACCTGGGTGACAGGTGACCGTTACGACCACAGTTCCAGCATTCGGCTGTTCTAGTATTTGAAGTAGGTAACGCCGAAGTAGAAGAAATAGGATCGACTACGTTACTCCGAGCACTAGACAATTCAGTGAAACTAGCCACCCTTGAAGGTGTGTCAGGATAAATATATACAACATCCAGTACTAGCAATTGAGGTTTCCTGCTGGGAGGAGGCTTATAGTTATCCATAGTATATTTACGACCAATGGTAAGCAATTATTCTAACGAATTAATTTGAGCTAACCCCAGATGCGTTTGATAGAAAGGAGTTTTTCAATATTATACTCAGTTTCTTGACCTCTGAAAAAGGGTCTGAAAGACGGCTAAACAAACCTCCATTACAGCCAGATACAGACCTATTAACTCAGATAGGCTCATAGCTCGCTGTTCAATCTCATCGTAGAGTGATCATCATAATCAAAAGGTTGGAACTCTTGTTTAAGCAGTTGCATGACATCCTTCCACGAGGATAGACCACTGTTTCTAGTCCGATGCAGTAATGGAGCTTTGCCATCCAGAAGATCACACACGGAAGTAAACAAAGTAATGTCATACACACCTCTCGCCATTGCGAGCTCTTCCACCCGAACCAAAAACGCATTTAGAGACAATGATCCTTCCTCGTTAAATTTCAAGTTCCATTTCACGACAACCCCTGAATCTACAATACGAGGAGAGACTAGGAGTAACCGGAGTCGGGACTTCGTCTTCAATAGTGATATCAGAGACACTAGACTCGTAACCCGATTCAGGAGCAGAAGTTACTGGCATAGACTGTGTAATAGGGACTGATACCCAACGGAATTATGATAATCGGACCGTAAGTTTGCTAACTCTAACAAAAGAGCTCATCTAGCATTTTGGTGCTCATCCGTAGTCTGACTTTTTAATAGCGCCTTCATCTTCCACAAATTCAATAGAATGATCAACTGGAGAAAGCGACTTGTCAGTCTCTAACTTTAAGATATTTCGAAATGATTTACGAAGTTGCGCTGCATTTACATTCGTGGAAAAACCTCTACACGTTAGCTCGTAGCGTAGTTCGTCTTGGGACAATTTGTCGAAATGGCATTTCCAAACCGAAGCCATAGTAACTGTTCAACTCCTATTACTAAATATAAACTAGCGTACCCAGCTAAGTTAAAACAAATATTTAGGGAGCCCCGATTATAGAGAAACAAGAGAGTAAAATAAATCAATAAGAAAGGGATTTAGTTAAAATTATAATTCCGTAAGCCAAGTCGAGCAGTCCCACGTTTAGACGCCAAAGTTTGTAACAGCAGATTTTGCTGCACAGTGCCCGAAAGTGAGTTGCCGGCTAGTCGGGAGGGCAGGGTATCAAATGCGCGGGTGGTAACGGAAATACACTAAGAAAAGGGAAAGGAAAAGGAATAAGAAGAAGAACAAGAAGGGATGTTGAGCGCCACAAACTTTGATTTAACCCCCAAGGTTTGGATTCGGGCGCGTCTCGTACTGTTGTGAGAGGTCCTCGTTGGGAGCCATTACAGCGTTACGGTTTTAATCTTTCTAACTCTTTTATCTCTGCCTGTGCCTTGACCGATGGGAAAGGATGTCGCGTTCTGGGGACTGTCCTATTGACAACGACTGTGGAGAAACGTATTAAACTGCTTGAAGCGCTGGTAATCCCCGACGTATCTCAATCTATTATCTTAGGCATCGATCTTTAGAAGCTTATGGGTGTGGTAACAGACTTTCGCACGGGTCAATGGTATTTTCTTTCTACGGTAAGTTGCTCCATGGCTAGTCCAGACTCGTACCACATACGTTCGTTGTACTATTTGTCTCAAAGTCAACAACTCTCTTTGTATACACTATTATACGTCTATTTTAGAAAACAAACCAAAACCAAATCACTGAGTTCCAGCTCCTTAAATATGGAAGTTAAGGAGAGTTCTTGCTCCTCCGGTTCCTCGTCTTAAAAAGAATAGATTGGTTAAGTTTCAATAAAACTAGCCCCTTCTATATTCAAAAAACAATGTATGGACTACATGGGTATTTGAAAATGATCAAAAAGATTAAAGAAGGCATTCTAATCGAAACGGTCTCTAGCAAACAAGCAAAGAAAGTATTAGTTTCCAAAAAGTTCGGTGTTTTTGAAATGGAAATGTATGCACACAGGAGAATGAATGTATCAAGAGGAGTTATTTTCTGTCATGACCCACTTAACTATCCAGTAGGTAATATTTGTGAGGAACTTGGTAACCGGAAAGTTATAGAGGTTTGAAGAATTAAAATAAGAAGAAATGGTTAACTGGCAGACACGCCAAACCATATACTTACTTTTAACACGCCGGTTTTGCCTAAAACTATTACAGTGGCTTTCTATTGTTGAAGTGTGTGGTTATATATTCCGCCTCCTATGAGATGCTTTCAGTGTAATAACTTTGGTCACACTTCGTTGAGATGTACATTGCAAGAGCAGTTATGCACGTATGGTAAACCGTTACACATTGATTCTCCTTGTGAACAACCGGTCACGTCCATTATCTGTGGAGGACCCCAATCGGCCAGATCTACTTCAGTAGCTACTCAACCAAAGGTAGATGTTCGAGCTCTAGCAAAGGAACTATTACCTCGTCTGATTGAAGAAATCTCACCTTTGCTTCAAAAACCCATAATCGCTTCCTTACCAGAAACGTTTTTAGCTCCACCCTCTCCCTACTCCACCAATTCGAGTTCGGCATATGTCGAAAAACGAAAACGCTGTCCCGTAGATAGAGGAACCGTGTCTGAGGATAAATCGATGTCCTCAGAGACAGAAAAAAAAAGGAACAAGGGATGACCAAAGGGTAAACCGAGGAAACCGTCTTCGATTTACTCAGATATTCAAAACGAAGACGAATTTTACTAGTTGAGTGTGATGTAATTATATATTTTATTTTATTTACTTATTTATTGCTTGTTTTTAGCGCTAAATTTTTATGCGATTTATATCTGTGGTTTTTTAATTTATACAACTATTTATAACTGTTATTATTAACGAGTTCAATCCATTATGTACGTGTATACAGAAAACACATCTTTAGCCAAATCAACCATATCATTTACGTAGGCACAAAATTGTAAGAAAAGATGTTCCTCCAAATCTCAGAGCTAGAGGCGGGGTAGAAATCATTATCAGGGAGGATGTTCAGTATGACATAATCCCAATGAAAACACCTACACAGGCAGTCGCTGTTAAGGTAACTGTCCCGATAAGTGTTGTTATCTGCAATATATATTTCCCAAACACTGACTGACAACAACACAATGTATAGAATGTTATAGATCAACTACCTACTCCTCATATATTAATGCGCTACTTCAACGCTCATACCTATATATGGGGTTCTCTACGTACGAATGCAAACGGGAAAGCTATAGAAAATGTAATGGATATAAACCAATTTTTCTTATTAAATACTGGTGAGAAAACTTATCTTTGCGCCAAAACTGGGGCTTTTTCAGCCATTGACCTTGCAATGGTATCTGCACGAATTGCATAGACGACCTATATCAAAGTGATCATGTCCCAATAGTATTGGGAACTGCGAAACACAATACGCCATTGATAATCCCAATTAGATGGAAATTATCTGAAGCTCGCTGGGATGTCTTCAAATCACATCTGAAGGTGCCCTCCAATCCTACACCTACATTGCTTGATATACAAGAAATCACTGATATGATAATTAGGGCTGCTACTATTGCAATTCCAAAACAGGTGGAATTGCTCTAAAACGCAAAGTAGCTTGGTGGAATCACACTGTCAGTGAACAAGTAAAAAAAAAACAGAAACGAGCCTTCAATGCTACGATTGAAAATCTTACAAACTTTAAAAAAGCCAGAGTACTTGATAGAAGAGTAATATTACAAAGCAAAAGAGACTATTTCTACAATACAGTAACAAGTAAATAACACTATAGTTACCGGATCTGACCGTATAGCTGAAGCACTGTCGAACGAAAACAAAAAGGAAGCAAACTTTGTGAAAGCACTAACCTATACAGTTTACGACATTTTAAAAGTGGGGAACGGCTGGAAACTCCATAATTCTAACGATGAGGCGACAGCGTAACAATTTGTTTTAATTGATATTAAATCAACCATTGAATTAATATTTTTTTTGTCGTGTTAAAATGATTCTTTATGAAGTAACAGAATGATTGATATAAAATTCGGTCAGTTTCCATTAGCAAATAATACTTATTCTATCTAACGGTTAAATTAGCAATTAATAACACTTCTATCAATTAAAAATCACACAATTCCAGAAGCTAATTACTGGTTGACACATCTGTCGGTGTTCGCGTTATTTAAATACATAAAATTTTTAACAATAGTAAAAGAAATAGTAAAATACTTATTTATATCGAAACTGTTATTTAAGAATGCAATTTTTACTAACTAAATTAACTAATCTATGAGGAGGGTGTTAATTATTACTTGTTTATTTTAATTTAAAACTCTCTTAATTAGATTGATCGGATTGTAAAGTATATTTGAGTGCTCTCGTTTCTTATCATTCTCTAATATAATATAAAATGTTTTGAATGTAATTTTCCATTGAACATGTGTGTTTTAATATAAACTGAATGACTACTTATCAAGTTTTAATTTCGGAATAACAAAACGAAAACTTGCATTTATATTAACGGTTATTATTTATAGTAGTAGTAGTAATTTATTAGTGCTATGTATACAATTAGTATTTACACACGTCCAATATTAATTAAGTATAATTTACATAAATTAACATAAATATGGTGTAATGGTGTTAAGAAGACATACATTGAGTTAACAAAATATAACAATATTTATTACTATAAAGTTGCAAAATTTGTCGATAAAAAATCTTCAACGTTGTAAAACGCATTTGCTAGTAAAAAATGTTTTAATCGTTTTTTATAAATCGCAATCTGGAGAGTTTTAAAGTCGGTCGGTAGCACATTATAAAATTTAATTGCATAGTAGTTGGGCCCATCTCTGGATTTCGATAAACGCATTTGTTTCGTTTGAATTTTTTCTTTGTGTCTAGTTAAGTGTTCATGAATAAGTGTACGGTAATCTTTTTCGTGATTCTTAATATGTAATAAGCAACATAAAATGTAAACAGAAGGTACAGTTATAATATTCAATTTAATAAAAGCATCTTTACAAACTTCTCTATATTTTAGATTAGCAATTATTCTTACTATTTTTCGTTGTATGGCAAATACTGATTCACTACTTTTTGCATGACCCCATACTAAAATACCGTAAGAAAGAACTGAATGGACTAAACCGTGATACGCTGTTAATAGTGTACCTTGAGATGTCATATTAGCCAAGTTTCGCAGTAAGTATGCAATTCTGGACAATTTTTTATTAATAGCATTTATTTGATGCATCCACGTTAACTTAGGATCTAAATGTAAACCTAGAAATTTTACGGCATTAGAATTTGTTTTGTTGTTTTCTTTCAAAGTAAACAGTACGTTTTCAGTTTTTTGCTTATTAAGGCATAATTTATTAGCTAGAAACCAATCATTTGCTTTTTTTTGCGATTTCTGAACGTCCACAAATAAATCTTTTAAGTCCTTGTTTGTATTACATAATGTTGTGTCGTCAGCAAATAGAATAAATTTTGTGTTCAGATCACAGAGCGGTAGGTCGTTAATAAATATAAGAAATAAAATTGGGCCTAAGACCGACCCTTGAGGCACCCCAATATTAACCTTTGCATTTTTTGATCTAGATTCTTGAGTGACAACAAACTGGAAACGATTCTGAAGGTAGGATGAAATTAAACTTATACTATTATCATTAAAAGCATAATATTTTAATTTTTTTATTAGAATATTATGCGAAACACAATCAAAAGCTTTCGTAAGATCTACAAATTGAGAATGAACATAGTTACCTTTTTCAAAGTTGTTATGTATGAAAGATGTTAAATTATTAATAGCTAATGTAGTCGAGTGGTGTTTTCTAAATCCAAATTGTGCATGATTAATATAATTATTTGTTTCTAGATAATTTACTAGTTGTTCTTTCATTAATGTTTCAAAAATTTTGGCAAAGATAGGAATTATTGATATGGCTCTGTAATTAACAACGTCTTTGTTCGAGCCTTTTTTGTAAATGGGTACAACTCGTATTGCTAAGAATGCATTGATTCATTAATTTGGTTAGTGGATATACAATTTCATAACGAATAGTAAATAGTATTTTTGAATTAATATTGTACGCATTGTTAGTGATCTGTGATAAGTAATACGTAAAGTGATGTTTACTTGAAGGTATATTTTGGACAATATTTAGTGGAGATAGTACAAAATATTCGTTGAATTTATCCGCCGAAATAGCATTTAATGGGAATGCTTTATCTTTTTTCCTGTTAATTAGATTCCACATGGCTCTCTGTGGGTTAGATGCCTTTGTAATATAGCTGTCATGGGCTGATTTTTTTGCATCAGCTATAGCGATCCGATATTCAAACTTTTTTTGTTTTATTTTATTATGTAAGTTTACAGATGGTTGTAGTTTATAAACATCTTGCAATTTATTTAGAATTTCTCTTTTTTTTTCAAATCATTATTGAACCAATGTACTTGCAGGTTTTTAGTATTATTTGAGGTTACAAATTTATATTTTTTTGGAAAGGCAGTTTCTATCGCATTACAAATGACATTTATAAAACAATCAAATTTTTCTTGGATATTCATGTTTTGTTCATCAACAAACGCCCAGTCCGTATTCCCCATTAATGAGTTCAACTTAAATAACCCAAGTGTTGAAATAGGCCTATACATAACTTTTTGTGAAACCTGCTTATTGTGAGCATTAAATCCTACAGTTATTCCAAAATGATCGGAGAGATTTGTATCCAGTATACTGGTATGATAATTAAGTGACTTGCTATTAATAAATATATTGTCCAGACAATTATCTTTCCTGGTATTTGATGTATTTATGGGACTAAAGCCATAACTAAGAAAAGTATTTAGTAAACGAAGTGTTTGTTTGTTATTTGTGTTAAACAAAACATTAAAATCGCCAGTTACTATAACAGTTTTGTTGCTTTTGGTAAGAAGTTTTAAACATTTTGAAATGTTTTCTAAAAACATATCATAATTGCCTTTGGGAGATCTATAGGCAGTCATAAGATTAATATTTCCAAGTTTTATTGCTGCAAACTCACAGTGTAATTCAGCAGATAAATTTTTAATTTTTTCTATTGCTTTACCTGATTTCTGTTTCCTAGCGAGGATTGCCACTCCACCATGAATGTGTGTACTTCTAGAAAAGTAAGAGATAACGTTATAATCGCTTAAGAATAATGCCTCAATTTCATCATGCATTAACCAGTGTTCATTAATACATATGAAATCAAATTTTTTGTTGTTACTACAAAGAAAACTTTCAAATTCATGTATCTTATTTCTCAAACATTGGATATTTATATGTAATAAATTTAAACTACTGATGCTATTAGCTTTACTTTGGGATACATCGACCGCTTTTTGAATTTGTTTTAGGTTTGAGCTGTTTTGAAGAGTGTTGTCGGGAAAAAACGCATAATATCAGTATTTTTACTATAAGTTAGGTTTGTTTCCGGCTGTCTATTTATAGTACTTGATAAGTTCTAATTTTGAAACAAAGAAAAATTTCTATTTACAATTAACTTTTACTCTTATCAATATTCAACGGTGCATAATTAATTAATTTATAGACTTACTTATTGTATGATATTAGTGAAGTAAAAGGAAAAAAAAAACTAATCGTCACAAGCGGACACAGCTGCCCGTGAAGCGGCAGTGGAAGCCGTAATTGAAAGTGCCGAGATCATAAACTATACCGACATGGCTACCTTCTGTAAAAATAAATTAAAAGTAATATGGCAACAAAACTGGGCAACTACTGACACTCAACTGAAAACTATTCATCCGTCTATTCTAAAATGGGAAGCTCCACTATACGTAACTATCAAAGAATTCAGCGTTATACACAGAATTAGAATAGGTCACACATCGTAACTCACAGTTATCTAATATCAAAAGTACCCCATCCAATTTGCATTCAATGCAAAGAATATTTAACCATTGAAAACATAAAATGTTACTGTGTAACTTACACCCATACTCGCAATCTGTATTCTATTTCCCATAATCTGAGCAGTAACTTAAAATCCAGCGAAACTATCAAAAATACAATACAATACTTGAAAGGAATAAATATCTATAATAAAATATAATAATCAAAGAAGAATGGAAGCTTAACAAGACAAATGGGCCATTAAAGGATAGCACTAAAAGCCACAAAAGTCGAGGTGCTTATATATACATAAAAAAATAATAATAATAACTCGTTATTTATTCTGTATAATATTTTAAACAGAATCTATTTAAATCAATAATGGACTCCATAATCCAATGGAACTGTAACGGTTGCATTCATCACTATTGTGAACTTAAACTTATTATTAACGAGTTTAATCCATTAGGTATATGTATCCAAGAAACACATCTTAACCCAAATGGGCCATATTATTTACGTAGACACGCAATTATTAGAAAAGATGTGCCTCCGAATCTGAGACGTAGAGGCGGGGTAGCAATCATTATTAGGGAGGATGTTCAATCTGACATAATTACACTCAACACACCTGTACAGGCAGTCTCTGTCAAGATAACCGCCCCGATAAATGTGGTTATTTAAAATATTTACTTCCGAAACATTGGGTTACCAACCAAAAGCACATGAAAAAGAGTACACACGTCGGAAAACAATTATAATAGGAGTATTAAACAAGAAAATTATCAAACAAAAAATTTATACTATTAATAAGATGAAGAAGCAGAAGCAAACTTATATTTAGCTTTGCTTCTTACTTCTTTTAACAGAGTTTTATCAATGATACAATTTTCGTAGAACTTTGCACATTCGAGACCCTTGAAATTGTACTGCACCATTAGAAGATTTTTCACGCAATCAGGTCGTAGCCTGCTGCCTGTTCCTTTCATCGGTCCAAGTTAACTTCATCATGCTAAAAATTCTCTCTACATTCGCATTGTGTGCCGGAATTGCAAAAAAGAAGGAACATATTTTTAAAAATTCTGAAGATGCCGTTTCAGTTCTTTCTTCAAAGACCCATTTACAATCAGCTCATTTTGTTAAAAAATCATTATCGTTTTCTTTGGCACTCAGAAAATTATTTAAATTTACCAGCTGATCAAAAAGCATTGAATCATTAAGTTTCACTCCCTTTTTTATTAAGTACTCTATAAACTGTTCCATGTTATTCCAAGAAATTTGTTCTCTCAAAGTCATCCATTCAAAAATTTTAAATTCTTCAAATGACGTTGTCCATTTTTGTATATACTTTACAGCTCGTTCATAAACATGTAGTAGTTCTCCTTTCAACACTGTACTTCGTGAATTATCTTCGTTGGTTTTGATAAGTTCTTTTACTTTAACAGGAAGAAATTATTCATTTATTCTTTCTATTAAGTTGGTTTCCACTGAAGATAAAATGTTAATTATTTCTAAAAGTGAATTACTTTCGTTTTCCATAGCTTCTATTTTCTTGTGTAAAACATACATTAAGGAATGCGTAAACCACAAATAAGCTTCATTCAGAGAATTTTCAAAAAAAAGTTGTATTATTTGCGGTGGGTGTTCCAAGGACAAGAAGAATGATTTTAATGCCGGATAAATTTGAAGTATCCTATTCACAGCCGGAAATAGAGACAACCATATCTTGTTTTAGAGTAAAATAAAAGCTTCTTAAGTATACTCTATTTCGACAAAGTTACAAAATTCTTTTAAAGACTCTGTCCTTACCAGTGTTGGGTAAGATCCATTTATTTAGGATCTAGATACAGATCCAAACACATTTTTAAAAACTGATCTAGATAAAGATCCAAGATCCGTACGTAAACATGGATCTAGATAAAGATCAAAGATCCTTGAAATGGGATCTAGATCTTTTATAAAGATCCGACATTCCCAAAATTGTTTCGAGATTTTTCTAATTATTAATATTATCTTTAATTGCTAGTATTGCTACTGATGAGTAGTACTCCCATCCCCAAGATCATTTTTCATGTAATACAAATATTAGTCCGTAAGGTTAAATTATTAAGAAAAATAATATATAAATATAATTTTTATAGGTTTTTATTGAAAACTTACATTAATTATTTAACGCACTACAAATACAAATTACAAAATTAGTATTAGGTACACATTTACACTTGCAAGTTGCAAAGTTAATTGTTAATTTAACTTAACACATAGTTATACAATTATAAGGATAAGGACATGTATCTAAATTATTATAAGTATACATTACATAATTACATTTTATTATCTAATTTTATTTTATTTTGTTTTAAAATTAATAGCATCTCAAATATATCATCACCTAATCTATTCCTACGAGGAGTTAAAATTAGTCCACCCATACTAAATATCCTTTTAGCGGAGGCAGATGAAGGAAGTATAGAATTATATTTTAAAAAGATTTCTTTTATAGCAGGGTACATATTTAATTGCTCATAGTTAGTGCTTGTGTCTTTAAAATAATTTGTGCATTCTGAATCAAATGTTGTTTGAAATTGAGTACTCATTTTAAAAAAAATCAAAGAATTCGCTTAAGATTGGCGGAACTTCCATTAATTCAGATTCGTCACTCATTGTTGATCTAAATAACAATTAACAAATGTGCTGTACTTAAAGTCGTATTCTTAAGAACTGAACACAAGATTGTTGTTTTTCTATACCTCCTTTTGTTCGATTAAACTAGCAACAGGGAACAGGGCCGGCCCTAGACATTTTGGCGCTCCGGGCAAAACTTGAATTTGGCGCCCCCCTCTCCGTTTATTAAAGTAAATCGCATGCTCCCATAACATAAAGTCAAGAAAACGTTGAAAAAAATTAAATAAAAAAAAACATTTTATTGAAAACTCGATCATTAGGTAACAGGTATGTAACAGATAAGCAATTTACCACTAAGGTAAAATAAAATAACAAAAATTAAAATGAACTAATGCTTACTAATATCCTATAATATAAATGAATGCTAACTAACCAAAGTATTTAGAATGCCTTTTTTCTAACTTTTCTTTCGGCAAACTCACGAACCAGTGATTTCAAGTCTAATTTGTCACTAATTTGGTGTTCTATAGCTATCATTGCCAATCCATTGAGACGATTTTGCGTCTGCATCGTTCTGAGATAATTTTTTATTATTTTTAGTTTTGAAAAGCTTCTTTCCCCTGAAGCCACAGTGACTGGCAATGTAAGTAGGATTCTTAATGCTATACTGAGGTTTGGTGCAAGTTTAAGTGTAGCGATAAACTTGAGGACTTCAACGGGGGTTTCCTTTTTTGTTAATAATGACGAAACAATGCTTATTTCATCGGCCAGTTCCAGGGCGTTAAGATCGCTTGAATTTCCATCAGTTAAAACTACTTCCAAATCTTTGCAATAAGCCAGTAGCTCATTTCTGCGCATGTCTTTTAAACCAAAAATATTATACAAAAAGCTGAAATAATTACTGTATTTAGCAAATTATATCTGGTTTCCAAGGCATTTATTGCTTGATCTACAGTGTGAAAGAAAAGTTCTATTTTATATTTTTGTTTGAGGTCTTGAACGGGTTCATCCGGGCCCTCATACAAAACGTTTCGTGTTTTGTTTCTGATACGATGACGTGGTGTGGTGGCTTCGAAATTAGCTTCCACGTCCACCTCTGAAGCAAGCTCGGTTGCTTCTAAAATGATGCTTTCAAAAGCTTCATCTGATCTCAGATTTTCAAAGAAGAGTTTACAGTTGTTAAGCGTATCAATAGCTTGTGATATATCAAAATGTACGGTTTGCAAAAGTTTGCTGATGGGATTAATGCGACTCAAAATTTTGTACCAAATCACAATAGAGCATATAAATTTGAACTGCTTCAAATTATTTAATAATCCGCTAGCCTCGTCTCTAATCATATTATCGATTTCTGGATCTTCATAAATACTGTACAAAGCATCGTAAATTGGTCCAATTTGAAATCGCAGAGCTTTTAATGAGTCTACTCGACTTTCCCATCGCGTATCACTTAATGGTTTTAGGGTATAACTATCAATATATTTAAGTAATATTGCCCAACGAAAAGTTGACGAAGCAAAAATGTATATAACTTTTGAACAATATTGAAGAAGTTTGCAGCCTCAAACGAGGATTTTGCCATATCGTTTACAACCAAGTTTAGCGAATGACTGCTGCATGGAACATAAAATGCTCTGGGGTTTATATTTCTGATTCTTGTTTGTACTCCCGATTTTTCTCCTCTCATATTGGAACCATTGTCGTACCCTTGACCGCGCATGTTCTCTACTTTAAGCTCATTTTTCTCTAGCTCTTCTACTAAAACCTCCGATAATTCCGCAGCTTTTGATCTCTCAATGAGTAGAAAACCCAAAAAGTTTTCATTGATTATCACTTGAACTTCAGACTCTGATTCTTCTATGGAAACATATCTTGCCATAAATGTCATCTGTTCGACTTTACTTGCATCGGGAGTACAGTCGAGAATCACAGAATAATACTTGGCCTTTTGAACTTGTTCAATGATGTGGCGCTTTATATTGTCATGCAACAAATCAATTATTTCATTTTGTATAGTTTTTCCTAGATATGTAGCTTTGATTTCTTCTTTATTAAGAACCCTGCGAACGTGTTCCTCCATTTTTGGATCAAACTCAGCCAATAACTGAATGAACTTCAAAAGTTTCCATTATTGTGTTCATAGAGTTTATCTGTTGTTCCTCGAAAAGCTAGAGATCTCTCACCTAGCATTCTAACGACTGATATAATGCGTAAAAGAACTTCGGACCAGTGATTTATCTCAGAATCAATGAGCCTCTGAGAAACTGCATCTATTGTTTTACCCATTTTCAACCGTTGCTTTAATTCAAGCCATGATTTTAAACAATCAATATGCGTTTTACCATTTTCATGATGTGCTAAAGAGTCTCCTAAATGCTTCCAGTCTTTAAATCCTCGATGGCCAAGAGCGCTAGTGCTAGATGGGGCAGCAAAAGTCGACATGGAAAACAATACAAGACGTTTTGAAATAAGGAATATACCATCCATTCTCTTAAAACTTGTTCTCCATTTTTAAGTGCTTTCTTGTAATATTTTGGTGAGAATCTTCTATGTTGATCATCATAAGGAAAATCAAAATTATACAAAGGTGCAGCTGGACCACGTTTAACCAAAAACTCTATCTGCTTCGCGCATGATTTCGGGCCATAATCCTGGGTCAGAAGAGATAATTGGGACTGTAGTCTCTTCTAAATGTTTTTCTGAGGTCTGCACAACTTGCAGTTTTTATTTTGGAACTGCACGGAACTGCATCACTACTCAACAAACTCGTTTGAGGTGAATTAACTAGCTCAGCAATGCTGACGTTTGCGTCCAAAGGGGGATTCATATCGGGAAAGTCAGTATCCAGGTGCATGTGCTGGGCGTTGTTTAAATGTTGATCGGTAGTGGGAGCGTTGAGACTACCCTCTTTCAAAAAGTTCTGCAGGGCACCTGACTGTTTTTGAAGCTGTGTTTGCTTGTTCAATCTCCGCTTTTTAAATTGGCT
Organism: Vesta saturnalis; assembly: GCA_036346205.1. Classification (NCBI taxonomy): domain Eukaryota; kingdom Metazoa; phylum Arthropoda; class Insecta; order Coleoptera; family Lampyridae; genus Vesta; species Vesta saturnalis. Next base: position 1,817,675 of record JARFJB010001516.1, read on the forward strand.
TCCAGAGGGTTTTTTCTTAGCATCAGACATTTTGGTTTCTGAAACCAATTATCAATCCGTATAACATGTATATTAAAAAAAAATTAAGCAAACTAACAACATTTTCGTGAAGGAGAGTAAATAGGCTTTGATGTAAATTATAAAAATACAGAGTGTCCCATTAAAGTTTTTTGCGAAATCGGCCTTTGAAAATCGTCAATTTTGTTTCTCCTATTTCAGGTAAATTTAGAACTTGGCAACACTGTCAAAAAAAAATTTAAAAAAAATGATGAAGTTCTGTGAAAACCGCACATCGATACCATTTATCGTTTTCGAGTTATAAGCAGTTAAAATGTGTCAGTTTATAGATGGACACCCTGTATAATAAATTGGAATTTGGTATACATTTTAGGCAAGGTAACTAAAACTCAATATTAAGAGCAATTTAACCGATGACAATACCCACAGGGTGATGCCCCCCCCCTTGATTACTGCAACGCTTCTAACCCCTAATAATTCGAAAAATAAAATCCTAATTCAATTTAGAAACTTTTATGTTTCCAGTGTTATTTAGGACAAATGTGCGGACGTGCGGTTTTTGAGACACATTTAACAGTATACCTATAGAAAATTAAAATAATAGTAGAAAAACATCGTAAAATGACCATGTTTTTGAACAGTTTTCAGCATTTATCTCGAAAACGGTACATTTGTCGTAAATAAAACCATAGACATAAAAGTTTCTAAATTGAATGAAGATTGAAAATTTTCCCAAAAAATGTATCACCCTGGGACTACTAATTCTAGTACTACTTGTACGCGAATTTTGAAAATGAAAATTAAAAAACTTACCTTCACAAAAGACAAACGCACTCACACTGGACAATTTGCAATTGCACAAGCACTTTTTTAAAACTTTTTGTACAATAATAAAAAAACTATTTTATTTCGCACCGGCCGAAGTCTAGTAGCAAATAACGCATTGTTTTAAGTCAACTTCCCTTATATATGCAGTTAAAAACTCCTGTGACATCTTGTTTCGGTTGGTTTCAAAATTGGTACAGACTTGTAGATTCCTGTATTGTAAGTGTTGCCAATGCCAGAGCAGGGACCGAAAACTTGTAAATTCTTGAAAAGCGATAGTTGAGTGGTTTGGTCATGATGAATTGAACTCAACTAGATTTTGTCTTAATGCTTAAATACATATATTAAATTTATAATGTGCTTAGAAATAAAATGATGATTGATAAAAGTAATAACTTTTATTTTTACGTTTTAGTGCATTTTAAAAAGCTTGTAACTTATTTCTTTTATCAATTTATTTCGTTTGTTTATCTCGGTACGTGTCACGTTACAAAAACTAACACCTGCACGTTCCTTTTTTAGTACTCGAAATCGATAACAAATTCCTATTTATAAAAGGTAAAAAATTAAATCTGCATCGAAACCGAATTGAAATTAATTCATCCAAAATTATGAAAATAAGGAGTTTAGCGTAATTAAGAACGGTTCTTAAATTTAAAAGTTTGGAGGTGAATACACGTAATACCTTTATAATCTGTTTAATTTATGTACGTGTTTTATTACAAAAACATGCATCTGCACTTTTAGAATAAAACATACGTCGTTCTTCTACATCCACGGTTTACCTTACGCTTACGTTAAGATTAAATGCGTTCTCTATAGTTAAATATTTCGTTCACTTGTTATTTAATTAGTGACGGATAAAAGCCATTTTAAAGTTGTTTCGATTGCTCGCGAAGCGAGCCTAGGGGCGCCGCTAGACGCCCGACCCCTAACGAAGTTAGGACAAGGAAGGCAACGCCTTCCTTGATGATTTTGGCGCCCCTAGAGCTTTGCGCTCCGGGCGGCCGCCCGGATCGCCCTGCCCTGGGGCCGGCCCTGCAGGGAATTCCAGTTCCACTTAACTTAAGTACCTACTTTAATGGATGGATAACCCCATTGTCATTACTCATTAAGTCATTAGATTAGCACTTAGCAGTCATTACCTGCCTTTGTAGCTTTGGGAAACAAAAACAACCGACGGAAATATTAACAAAGAAAATGAATAGTTCTATTATTGGTTATTTCAGAATTTAACATGCCTCAGGCAGTAGGTAATTGTGTAAATGTGTATGTATCTCTGTGGGGTACGGATGTAACTGTCGTAACGGAGCATAATGTATTTTTTAAATATAAAGCTCTGTTGCCTCAAGCCAGTTAAAAATTTCACAAAATACCCTTAAAATACATTTTAAAATCTTCTAATGGATCTTTGGATTCAAGTACTAAAGATCTGTTAAAATGTGATCTAGATCCAGATACTAGATCCTAGCAGAGCAAAGTATCTAGAGCCAGATCATAGATCCGTTTAGTGGATCTAGATCCTGGATCTAGATCACTTTGATCTAGATCCTACCCAACACTGGTCCTTACAGTATAAATTGAAAAATAGTTGTATATTTTCAACACAATAGATTCTATGTCTATAGGTAATCCATCAAATGCATGCTGAACACAGTTATTTAAAATGTGTGCTGGGCATCCAATACCAATCAGAGACTTTTTTAGATAATTCTGTAAATGTTCGAAAACATTATTTTTTTCACGCCTGTTGACTCCACCGAAGTTGGTATTGCAATTATCGGCCGTAAAAGCAACGCATTTTTGGATTAAATTTGTCTTTTCTAGGACTGAGGTTAAAACGTTGCAAATAGTTTCAGATTTTTCATCCGGCACTGATTTCATATCGATCAATTTGTGAATTATTCCAGCATTTTTGTCAAAAAATTGGATCAAAACAGGAAACATTTTGATGGCACCATGATTAGATCCATCAGTACACACAACCACATAAGGAATAGAGAGAACGTTAATTTTGTTCAAAGTTTGTCGTAAAGAGTGTGGGGTGAATACGCTGTTGACTATAGCTTCGGTTTTTGTACGAGCTGAAGCAATTTCGGAATCGGGAAACAATCGCTGATATAATTTATTAGAACAATCGCAAGTTTTATAACTCAAATGATGTTTAACGGTATGAAACGCATGTATAGCTTCTGCTGCTAATATTTTTTCTTCTAATACAGTATGTTGTTTTACAAAAAAGGAACTAATGGGTTTTGAACTCCCGGCATTCTGTATTCGCGTTTTATGTTTTGACGACGATAAATATTGTTCCAAATCGGCCTTACCTTTATTTGCCACCCAAACTGTTACACTGCAAGATTCACAATATGCTTTATGTTCTGTTTTCGTTTTTTTAAACATGAGATATTGTTTTTGTAGTTCGTCGGAGAATTTGCACTTGACATGATAACTATAGACTATAGTTATTATATAGTTTATAGTATATAGTTTATTACACTTACACACAAAATTGAACACACAATTAAACATAGGTTTGAGGTTATAATTATAATGCCATAATCCTAGTCTGGCCACCCACTCACTGACAGGTCGGTAAATGTGCATGTCAGTGTCATCGCTCCACAGTTATAAAGTAACGTTGGGCACGCTCAAAGATGGCGCTATAAAAGTTATTTCTTTAAATCTTAAAATTATTGATGCTTAACAAAAAGAGTACATTTGATATATATTCATAAAAGTAAGAATACTAAAAAAATTCAGCTTCAAAAGAGTACATGTACTCTTTAAAGAGTACGCTTGGTAACCCTACGGCGAAACACAAACTGGCAACAGCAAGATGTACACAATATTATAGATCACCTACAGACTCCTTATATTCTGATGGGAGACTTCAACGCCCATAGTTTATGTGGGATGCAAATGGGGAATCTTTAGAGAATATAATGGACGTCAACCAATTATTTTCGTTGAATACTGGAGAGAAAACTCATATTTGCGCTACAAGCGGGGCGTTTTCATTCATAGACCTTACAATGGTCTCCGCACGAATTGCGACATTATTCACATGGAAATTATTAAACGATTTATATCATAGTGATCATTTTCCAATAGTATTGAAAGACACAATACCGCAATAATAAATCCAATTCAATGGAAATTATGTGAAGCTCACTGGGATATCTTTAAATCACATCTAGACATGCCTTCCAATTATACATTTACCTCAATTATTTACATTCGAGAAATAACTAATATAATTAGTGCTGCTATCATCGCAATCCCAAAAACAGGCGGTATATCTGTAAAACGCGAAGTAGTCTGGTGGAATGGCACTGTCAGCGAAGTAGTAAAAAAGAAGAAACAAGCATTCCTATCGAAAGGATGCCACGACAGAAAATCTGATTACCTTAAAAAAAAGCCGGAGCGCTTGCTAGAGAACAATATTACGAAGCAAAGGGATTCCTGAAATACTTATGTTCCTACTATATCGAACCAAACTCATACTTCAGAAGTTTGTAGAAGGATTACAGCTATATCAGGAAAAAGTACTGTCTCCACCACATAACTACAAGTGAACGACACGATAGTTTGCGAATCTAACCGTATAGCGGAAGAATTGCCAATCAATTTCAAGAAAAATTATGATGCTTCTTTTTTAATTTGAAACATGAAAGAGAGGTTAAACTGGATTTTACTGATAGGGAAACCGATTATGTTCCATTTAGTATACTGTACTTGAAGTAGCCCTGAAATCTACCAAATCGTCTGCTCCTGGCGCTGTTCTAATAACACGTAATATGCCAAGAAATCTTACCGACCCGTGTAAGAAATTGCTCCTAGGTACATTTAACTCAATTTCGAAAGATGACAAGCATCCTTCCTGTTGGAAGGAACCAATAGTAATTCCTATTTTAACAAGTGAAAAAATCCATATTTGGTCCCTAATTATAGGCCAATTAGCCTAACTTCGTGTATAGCCAAAATGCTAGAACGTATGGTCGCTACCAGATTAATGTGCACTATGGAGAAAAACGGACATATAGTCAATTGCCAAGCAGGGTTTAGGAAATTCAGATCAACAGTAGACCATTTGGTACACTTGCAAAGTACAATATTCTTAACTCCTTCGCACAGAGGCATCACACAGTTGTCTTTTTTGATATAGAGAAGTTATCTCATATGGCTTGGAGGTACGGTATTGTACAAAAATTATATAAATGGGGCTTTAGAGGTAACTTACGTAAATTCATATCTTCGTTTCTCGAATCAAGACGTTTTCGATTCCGTGTCGTAATTTCTATTTTCTCCGCTACGTTGACGATCTAGCCCTTGTGTATTCTGCCTTTTCAATGTCAGAAATTAATAGAAAACTACAACCAACTGTGAACTGCGTATTATCAAATGCAGAAGGCATAAGATACAAAATATCAGCAGAAAAACATACTGTATGCATTTCTGAAGATTGAGACCACATTACGGTTCACTTCTGACCTTAAAAAATAAGCATATTGAAGATAAAAACTCTAAAGTGTTCTTAGGTTTAACGCTTGATTCAATGTTAAAATGGAAGGAACATATAAATAAACTAATAGTATGGTGCAAGGCAGCTCTCAACCTTATTAGAGCAATGTGAAGTCTCAAGTGGGGAACAGATCCTGAAATTCTTTTACAAATCTATAAACAGACAGTGCATTCAAAAATATATTATGGCTGTGAAGCATATTCATCGGCTTCAAAAAGTATTTTAAAGCCTTTAGAAATAATACAAAATGCTGCTATAAGATACTTAATAGGTGCATATTATACTAGTCCAAGGGAGAGTCTAATGTGTGAAACTGGTATTTTACCCTTACCTCTACATAGATCAAAAAGATCCTTAATGTATGTACATTTCACTTCAAATTTTATTTATTACAAATCAATAACAAATAGGCAACACACTTTACATGTAACTTCCAGTTTGATTTATGTTTAAATTATTGCAATATTAAGATGATAGCTTTTGTTTTGTTTACATTTCGTTTTAATTTGAAAATCCTTTTATCATTTTTTGCGGCACCACTAAAAGTAACCAGAAAATAGAATTTCACCGACTAAAAATGAATTTTATTTGATACTTCCTGTTCTTTTTTACAAAGTAAATGTGTGAAGGTTTGAATCACATGTTCAGAGTTTTTAATTCATATCATTTTATTTGGGATATTCTGCTTCACCTAAAATTATACAATTTAGTAAATTACTGCAACAAATTTCTAAGTGATGTCTAAATGGTATATCAGAAAGATTTCGGATGTTACACACATGATTCACAAATAAACCAACCAAAATCTTAGGTACCGTTACATTATGTGTGGCGTTGTTAGCTCTTCTACATCATATGATTTCTTTTAGGTATTTCTTTCATGTTGCTAACCACCAACCTTCGTGCTTCAAAAGAAAGAAAGCATATCAAGAGGTAACAAGAGCTGTTACTTCAACAAGTAAAACTTCAATTGAAGATCACCTGTGAATTGCTTTATCAACTAGTCTACCGTTCGTCAGCTTCAGAACAACTCGAAGGAGCTAAAAGGTCAGATCATTTCAATTTTTTCTCACTACCACTGCCGTATAATTACTTACTTCGTACATGTGGTCAGTCTTGAACTTACACTCAATCTATAAAACACCTTAGTGAATTGTCAAGTTGGTGTTAGAATTGGATAATTACCTCCAGCACGTTATATTTTTTTTTTGAGGTTATATGAATTCTGACAATTTTTTTTTGTTTATTGGAACTACTGATAAGTACTGTAGCTACTGTCCTGAGTACATATAGGGCAACTCGCTAATGAGTAGTAGATTTTTTTGCAATATAAATTGCAATATTAATTAATATACCGAGTTCTCTTTGTGTAATCTAAATTTCACTATCGCTTACTGCAAGATATTTTATTTTGGTGTAATATACATTTTGTATAATTTAAACATTGAATTTCATCCATTAATATTGGTATAATATTTTTTTTTAGAGTTAATTTACTGATTTGTTATCCTCAGGTAGGAAGTCGCACAACTACCTTTCTTTATTACTAATTTATTAATAACTTGCTATTTCTTTAAATTATATACTGCGGAGTGACTCGCAAAAGTAACTAAGAAATAATTTTCTTTAATCGTTAGTTGTGTTGCGGAAAAAAAGCATAAAAGTATAACTTTGGTTTAGAGCTCTAACCCGATTTTCGGATTATAATAGTTTTGTTGGTGTGTTTTGAGTAATTTTTGTAGGTATTGTAGGACTACATATTGTCCTCCAATGCAATTGGGGTTTATGGGGTAATTCTTGGCACTACCACCGTATCGTAGTACTGCTTCACTAGTTCATTATTAAAATTTTTCGTCTCATTTTTGTTAGTAGTTACTAAATTTATTAAAGTGGTAGTGGTAGTGAAAAGTTTAAACATTGTTGATAGGTATTATTTTTGCTTTACATTTATTCATTTTCCCCAGTTACAAATTTTGTTACAGTGCATAATTATTTTTAGTTATATTGGGGTTTATTATACGAGTATTCTCGATTTAATTTTTTTTGTTTGACTGTTCCTCCCCTTTCAAACTTTGGGGGCTAGATCAAAGTTTGGTAGCGTTCAACATCCCTTCTTGTTCTTCTCCCTGCTCATTTCCCTTTCCATTTTTTTACTGTATTTCCGTTTCCACCCGCCGCATCCGATGCTCTGCCCTCCCGACTAGCGGGCACATCACTTTCGAGCACTGTGCAGCAAATCATGCTGTCACACCTGGCTATAGTCTGTAAAAATAAAGATTTTCTATTTCGGCTTAGCGCTTTATTACTCTGAGACATTGGGAATATACAGCCGTTTCTTTCTAACGTTTCGGTTTCAATAGAAACGTACGCGACTTAAGTGAAAGCGTAAATTACCTGCTCAATGACTTAAGACCGCTCGCGAGAGGTAAACACAATGGAATTTTAATTCTATGCCAGAAGTTATAAAACGTTTTGAACGATTTTTAATTTTAACTATGTTGCAAAGTTTCTTTTGTGTGTGGATGCAGAAGTTTATTACTTAATAAAATTCATTTATTTTGAAATGTGCAATAACGAAATCATTAATTGGTAATTAAAAAGGAATTGATATGCATAAACCAGTTTTTATTGTTTACTAATAGTGACATTAATTGTACATGCAGAACATAACGTACATTCAAATATTATATAGGAATGCACTTATACCCAATGGGATAATTAGTTGAAAGTGATGAAAGTGGTAATCAATTCCTCATTATTTAATCTATTATAATATGTGGCTATTTGCGTATTTAGACCCCAAAATAATACATTGCCTCAAAATCTTTTTAAAAAACGAACTTCGAATGCCGCCGTAACGAAAGTATAAAAAAAATCTGGCCTTATCAAACAGATAAAATTTGATAATTTCGACATTTAATATCTGGGAAAGTATTTGAGATACCGGAATATTAAATTCAGTATCGAACTGAGTTCGTTGAAGACGTTTGGTAACTTCTGGAATAGGATTACATTTCCATTGTCTCAGAGTAATAAAGCGCTTAGCCGAAATAGAAAATCTTTATTTTTACAGACTATAGTACAGTGTTTCAATATCATAAATGACATGCAAATTTTCTAAAGACAGTACACCGCAATCAGTTTATTGTACAGAATTCAAGGAAATTTTATCTAAATATAGAGACCACCTAATATCATACACGGATGGGTCAAAAACAAGTACAGGTGTGGGCTATGCATTCTCAGTTAATGACAGTGAGCACTGCTGTACTCCGCTACCATATACTTCAATATACACTGCTGAATTGTACAGTATCTGGCAGGCACTTCGTTACAACGAATCATCTACCAACAAACACAAATTCCTTATTGTCAGTGACTCGCACAGCTTACCAGCATCCAAAATCCATACTCAACAAACTCTTTATTACAATATACTATTTCTACGATCAAACACCTTACTAGATTTAGGATACACAACAGAATTCCTATGGGTCCCAAATCATAGTGATATTAAAGGAAACCAACTTGCAGATAAAGCTGCCCGCAAAGCAGCAGCGTAAAACGTGAATGAAAGTGTCGAGGTTACTAACTATACCAACATGGCTACATTACTCAAAAATAAATTAAACGATATATGGCAACAAAACTGGACAAGATGCAACATGCAATTGAAAAATATTCATCTATCTGTTATAAAATGGGAATCTCTAATGTATCTAATCAGAGAAGAATGCAGCGATATTCACAGAATATCGCTAACGCACAGTTACTTAATATCAAAAGCACTCCGCTCAATCTGAATACAATGCGAAACACAGCTAACTATTGAACACGAAATCTGTACTCTGTCTCTGACAATCTTAGAGATAACTTAAAATACAGTGATAGTATCAAACACACTAAAGTTCCTAAAGCAATAAATATGTATAATAAAATATAGTAATTGAGAACGAATAGTAAATAGCACTAAAGAACACAGCAGTCGATGTGCTTATAATTATATATATATATATATATATATATATATATATATATATATATATATATATATTTGAAGTTTTTGCTGACCAGTTAGTAGATAAATTTTAAATAGTGGGTTTGCAGCAATAATTAAGTACTCTTTTACAGACTTTATTTCAAGCTTTTGAATGTTAATGCATTCATTTCCAAGAACTAAGATTAGAACAAACAATTTTTTTAGTTATTAGTAGGTTAAATAAATGTACTTACATTGTAAGGTCCTTTCTTACAATTTTATATTTGCCCGGGCTAACTGCAATCGGTCTTTGTATTTAACTAAAGAGGGGGTTCGTTGGTAACTTTAATCTTTAGCTTTACACTGTCCACATAAAATAATTAAACAGAGAATGGTTTAAAATAATATATTTCCTATAACTACAAATCTAAGATATATGCTTATTCTATCTCAACTTAACCTAAACGTAATACTAACCAAACCACTGGACGTCCTGCTGGTGACGGCGGCGTCCTTCCTTCCGTGCGTCCACTTATTCTTGTCGACGTCGTTTCTGTAAAGTAGATTTTAATGCTCCCTAGTTATATTCAAAAATGACCGTAATATGTAAATGATTAAATATCGTTATGTTTAAATAATTATTTATTCTGAATACGGCCCTGTCTATAAAAGAAAAGAATTTATAAACAAACTACTGGTTATTCAAAACGAGGGTTGCGCGAATGTAGGTCACTAGTGAAAATCGATATCCCGAGTTCATATATGGTGCGCAGGACTGCGGTATCGGTCGGGCTGCGCGCGGCTCTTTACCTTTAGTAACCTCTGGAAGACGGACAAGCGCGTATGCTTCGTGGAGTAATTTTACTTCGCGATGTATTATGTTGGAAAATATGACTTCTTCAGAGGTTTATCTTTGCATTAAATTTAGACTAGACGGATTATACACGTTTGGTTGTATAAGTAATATTATTCAAGCGTTATCTACTGGGTGGATATTTTATGGTGTTGATTTCTTTTATGCAAATAAAAGAAATCTCCCGTAGATACAAACGACGTTACCTATTTGTACACGTACAAATACGTATTGATTAAAGGCGGGTTTTTTATTTACACTGACGGAATAAGCTGGTGGAAAACAATTAATTGATTGCTTCCTTGAAATTCGTGTAAATAAACGCGTGGGTATCGGGTACGGTTTTCTTTACTACCGGTCTTTGACGGATACTCTACGTTTAATGCGTTGGTGATTATAGGCACTTCGGTCTTTCTCCAGCGAGCTAGTGAATTCAGGTGTTTAGAATGTAAGTGAGCGTAAATGAGGAAAGCTGCAGGTCTATACAGTCCTACTGAGCTCTCGTCGTCAGGTATATGTTAGCGTGATGGGTGTAATACTCCGACTACCACGTGGCGTTTTTCTTTGCCCGTAGCGGTCTGGGGTTTGTGTGCGTTGGCGAATACTCCCGACTACCACGTGGCGTTTTCTTCGCCCGTAGCGGTCTGGGGGTTTCTGGTGTGTTGGCGTTTACGATTTCCCAACTACCACGTGGCGTTTTTGCCCGTAGCGGTCTGGGGGTGTGTGTGCTGGTGTTTATGTTTTGTGTTCTGAATTACTCTACAGACTTACGTGTCGTTAATCACCAAGATCGAGGATAGCTATTTACAAAAGATTCGCGGTGCGCGTTCGCAGATACAGGGAGCTAAACTCGCGGTGGCGATTACTAGGTTTGCGGCGATTTACTTTTCAAACAACCGTCACGTGCAGGTTCTCTGGAATCGGAGTTAGTCAAATGGACTAACTAATACAGGAGCTGGTGAAACCAACTAAATAATTCTCGGCGGCGGAGCACGTTCAAGTGGCGCGACGGAACTCTTCTACTACGGCGGCTAATCGGTTACGGTTACGGTTATACTTCTCGGCGGCGGGATGCGTTTACGTAGCGCGTATTGATTACTTAACTTAAGTAGTAATACTTCTTGGCGGCGGGATGCGTTTACGTAGCGCGTATTGATTACTTAACTTAAGTAGTAATACTTCTTGGCGGCGGGATGCGTTTACGTAGCGCGTATTGATTACTTAACTTAAGTAGTAATACTTCTTTCTTTCAGGTGCGCGGCGCGGTTTTTATAGAGGACTCTCCGTAGGCGGTGATGGCTTCTGTTTGGGGGAATCCTATTTGTAATTGGCGGAGATTACTCTGACGTATAAAACTTTCGATGTTTTATGAAATCCACGTTGGAGTGGGAACAAATTAATTATTATTGTGCAATCAAAACGAAATAATGAGCAATATATGTAAGTGACTGAGTAATACGGAATACTAAGAAATATTAGATTAAGTTTTGCAGGTGTTTGAATACTAAGAAACCTTGCATCATTTCTTTTACGAGGGCGGATTATTAAGTAAATAATTAATTAATTAAAAAAATTTTAAGTAATGACTTGCGGTTCGTTACATACCACCTCTCTTCCTCAAACTCCGTCCTTTTTACTTTCATTCTTCCTCCCTCGGGCAGGCGGATGGTTACGCGTCTGCGATTCCTTTTCTGGCGTCGGGCACCGGCGCGTGAGATCAATGCGGTCGGGGGCGGCATCAATATTTCGGGCCTAATTTCATGAATGCTTAATATTTTTATTTTTCCCGTTACTTCTTCTGTTCGTCGGAGGTGGGTGGGCGTCTCGGGGGTCCGCGGCCGTCCGTCAGCGTGGAGGCGAGGCGGCGACAGCTCCCATGTACCTTCCATTTCGATCGGCTCCGGAGACGGCGTTCGCGGTTCGGCGGTGGTCGATGGTTTTCGTACCGGTGACCGGTCCCTTACGGGCGATCCACGTCGTGTGACAAAGGCGGCGGGAAGGCCTTCTGTCCCGGGCTGGCGGTAGTATTCTGGCATCCAGGGGGTAATGCGAGTTCGGGTTTTCTTAGCTTTACGGACAACGGGTGCCATTTTACGTAAGATATCAGTCCTAGGTAAATTTTGTTCTTTTATATAAGGTTGAAAGCGCGCGTAGTTGATAGCCGTTAACGTTGGGTTATTTTCATTGGTTACTGGATTCGTCTGATTAGCGACGTCAGAGGCGTTCTTCAAATCTTTAACGTGCGCTACTCCCGCGCTTTTCCTACTGCCGGGTTCTCGGAGTTCAACAATAACCGGCGATCTTACTTTATAAATTAGGTAAGGTCCGTCGTATTTTTCTGCTAATTTCGATGTAAATTCTTTCGCTTTGCTTGAGAGATGGCGGGTTTTCCGGTAAACAAGATCTCCTTCTCGGGGGCGGTATGTTCTATGGCGTAGGTTGTAGTGCTTCCGCTGAATCTCAAAATTCTTAGATAAAGCGTCTCTGGCTAATTCTTGCAGGTCTTTTAGATATCGCATGTGCTGTTCCTGTTCCTCGGCGGTGACGTCGGTGTGGGTTGGCGGCGGTGTTGTTGTGCGACCCATGCGCACGGGGGTCCAATTCTTTCCTAAATTAAGTAGAGCGGGGAGAATCCTGTGGCTCCATGTTGGACAGTATTAATTGCAAACGCGATTTCCGGGAGATGTAAATCCCATTCCTTTGCTTGCCTCCGGTAAATTGAGCCACCATCGTTCCTATGACCTTATTGGTCCTTTCTACTGGATTTGCATGCGGTGAATAGGGAGGTGTCAATCGGTGTCGAATTCCATGATCCTGTAGAAACTTACGGAATAGTCGGCTAGTGTACTGGGGACCGTTGTCGGAAATTAAGTTCTTGGGACAGCCATAGCGATAGATAACCTGTTCCCGCAAAGCTTGAATTATGGGCGGACTGGTAGCGTTTCGAAGTGGTTTTATCTCTACCCATTTGGTTAGACGGTCCTGGAAAACTAATATAAAATTATGCCCCTTCTTACTGCGAGGTAACGGTCCGATAAGGTCGGTGCTGACGTTATTCCACGGATGTCCTGGTTGTGAGAAGTACATTTCTCCCGGCGGTTTCTGGGTCGGTCCTTTGTAAGTTTGGCAACTTCGGCACGCTTTTATATAAGTAATTACATCGCGTTTAATGGTCGGCCAGTAATACTTTCGGTAAATGCGACAAAGGGTCTTAGCAATTCCTAGATGTCCGGCGGTGGGTGCATCGTGACATTCTCGAAGAATCTCCTGGCGCTTGTCCTGGGGCACGCATTTCTTCCAGCTGGTGTGACTTCCCATTTCTTTTTCCGGTGTCGGGTCAGGGAAGGAACGATACAATAGTCCACTCTCTATCTTATATCTCGGGTGTTGTGCGGGATGTGCCTGCGTTTGTTGTATCAGGTGTTGATACCAGGGGCATGTTGCTTCTTCGATTTCTTCAACTTCCAATGGAGATAATTCGTGACTGGTTTCGGCTGTTTCGTGGAGACGAGAAAGGGCGTCTGCGACGTGGTTTAACGTCCCCTTTCGGTATTCAATTTGGAAATCAAACTGTTGTAGTTCCATTATCCATCGGGCTAGTCTGGAGGTCGGTTTTTCTAAGGTGCGGAGCCATTTAAGACTTCGGTGATCTGTTAGCACCGTAAACTTATATCCTTCTAAGTAGCCTTTCAACTTTTGAATAGCCCATACCACGGCCAGGCATTCTTGCTCAATGGTTGAATAATTTTTCTCGGCGGGATTCAACGCTCGGCTGATGTATGCGATAACTTTTTCGTCGGGGGATTGCCCTTGTGTTAGAACAGCTCCAATTCCGGAAGTACTTGCATCAGTTTGCAATACAAAAGGCTGGGTGAAGTCCGGGCAAGCAAGTACAGGCGGGGCGGTCAAGGCTTCTTTGATAGCGGTGAAAGCGTGGTCTTGTTTCTCGGTCCATTGATATTTAGCCTTTTTCTTTAACAATTCCGTGAGTGGCTGGCTTAGTTGGGCGAAACCGCTAACGTACTTTCTGTACCATGACGCGAGTCCTAGGAATTGACGCAATTGTTTGACGGTGCGGGGGGCGGGTATCTGGGTAATTGCGCTAACCTTCTCTGGGTCTGGTAGAATCCCTTTGGTCGTAATAAGGTGTCCCAAGTATTTGAGCTGCGTCTGACAGAACCGGCACTTGTCAGGTTGTAACTGCAGGCCATTGCGACGGAGTCGTCGAAATACTTCCTGAAGATTGCGTAGGTGGTCCTGGAAGGTTTCTCCTAGCACGATAATATCGTCCAGATAGACGAAGGCCCGTCCGACCATCTCGGGGCCGATAATAGTGTCCAAGAACCGTTGAAACGTGGCCGGGGCAGAGTGCAGTCCAAACGGGAGAACTTTAAATTGGAACAGTCCTCTCCGGGCACGGTGAATGCTGTTATTGGCTTACTCGGTTGGTCCAGGGGAATTTGCCAATATCCTTGCTTGAGATCTAATGTGCTGACATAGCTCGCTCCTCTCAACTGGTCTAATATACCTTGGATGTAAGGTAGCGGATACGCGTCTTTAACGGTAACTTGGTTAACCTTTCTGTAGTCGATACAGAAGCGATAAGCTCCGGCCGGTTTCTTGACCAATACGATCGGTGAGCTCCATGGACTGTGGGACGGTTCTATAATATCCGCAGCCAACATCTGATCTACTTCTTTGTTGATGATCTCTTGCATAACTGGGTTGCGTGGGTAATATCGCTGTTTAATGGGACGGGCATCAGGTGCAAGAGTAATCCTATGTACAACGTTACGGGCTTTCCGCTAGCATGGGAGAATTTCCCATCTCCTCCTCCAAGAAGGTGTTTAACTGGGTTAACTGGTCTTCGTCCGGTCCGTGGATTCCACTTATCCCTCCATTTGCGGATTCTTGTAACGGTATGCGGGTTCCGGCAATTTCAATCTGTTTGCGGTGCAGGTGTAGTGTAGCTTGCACATATTCTAGGAAGTCTAATCCGAGTACTACGTCGGTGGATAACTGGGGCATGTAATATCCTGGTATCTGGAGTACTTGGTTTTCTACGGTGGCAGGAAAAATATATAACCCTTTAGTTTCGGCTAGTGAGCTATCGGCTAGGCGTACGGTTGCACAACGTTGTGTACAGGGATGTACTCGGTTCATTCGCAAAAGGTTCTTCACCTTTTCTCCTATATAGGTGCGGGAAGCTCCGGTGTCTATCAGGGCGTTTATACTGGTTGTAAAAACTTCAATTTTCAGGAATAAACGGTCATCGGTGAGGCGGGAAGTCAAAGGGGTTGTTTTCCTGGTGGTGAAGGTTTTCACTGTCTGTAACCATGCAGACCATTCGTGGGCGGGTGTATTTTTCCAGGTTTCCAGGCCGGGAAGTTAAAGGTTCCTGGGGTATCTTTACCGGCGCGTGAAGTTTTCCGACCGCGGGCACGGACAATCGCGAGATAAGACGTTCTCTTTTCTGCATCTGGAGCAAAAAGCTTTAAACGGTCCTTTGCACTTTTCTCTAGTATGGCCGGTCTGTCCACATCTCCAACAGACGGTGGTTATTCGGTTGGACGCGACGGGATTCGGAGTGGTGCTCGTTCTCTTAATTTCCTCTACGTGTCTAGGTGCCGGTTTTTCTTGAGTGGGGGTGAATCCGCTGAAATGTACTTTCGGGCGACTAGGACTGGTAGACGGTGAGTGTCCTCTAGGTGGTAACATTTCAAATTGCGTGGCCAATTCGAGGAGTTCGGAGAGATTATTAAAATCTCGTTGACGGATGTAATATTTGTACTCAACGCGTAGGTTATCATACACTCGCTGTAGCTGAGCGTCTCGGGACATGTCACCATGCCGACGAATAAGGGTGAGAATTGCGGTAACGTATTCTGCAGCCTTTTCTCGGGATTTTTGTAGTCGGTTCCGGATTTCTTCTTCTAACTGGAATTGGTGTCGTGGCGGTAAGAATTGTGTTTTAAAGCTGGTGACAAAGTCGTGCCAAGTCGTCCATGATCGTTGGTTATTCCGGTACCACAGTAATGTGTTTTCCTTCAACAACTCAGGAAGTGCTACCAACAAGTCGCAATCCGCGATGTTGTAACAGGATTGTAACTCACCTAATCTTTCTAAGAATGATATCGGGTCACTTATTCCATCATATTTATGCCCCATTTGCGAATTCTGTCGCAAATGTCTGCCTTCGGTGCCGGTTACGTCTGAGTTTCCGGGTGCTGAAGACGGTAGCTGTGCAGTGTATTGTACAGTTTCGGGTATCATGACGGTTACTTGACCTTCTCCCGTACGTAGATATCTAATTATCCGGGTTCGTAGTGTGTCTACATTTCCTCCTGTGTCTAGTTTGTATTTTTCGGCTTCCTCTACTAACTCCTCTTTCTTCAGATGATATATCCATCCTACTCGTTTGTCGGTTTCTTCTCCGGTCTTTGTAGTACTCATTCTGTAACAGATTGATTATTTAATCTGGAAAGAAATGAATTATTTTCCGGTGCGTCTGGTTGTCCTCGGAATCTGTAACAGGAATTATTCAATGTGTTCAGTGTTAGTGTGCTATTTTATGTACGCCCCTACGTTAGGGTGCCATTTTATGTAAGGTCCTTTCTTACAATTTTATATTTGCCCGGGCTAACTGCAATCGGTCTTTGTATTTAACTAAAGAGGGGGGGGTTCGTTGGTAACTTTAATCTTTAGCTTTACACTGTCCACATAAAATAATTAAACAGAGAATGGTTTAAAATAATATATTTCCTATAACTACAAATCTAAGATATATGCTTATTCTATCTCAACTTAACCTAAACGTAATACTAACCAAACCACTGGACGTCCTGCTGGTGACGGCGGCGTCCTTCCTTCCGTGCGTCCACTTATTCTTGTCGACGTCGTTTCTGTAAAGTAGATTTTAATGCTCCTAGTTATATTCAAAAATGACCGTAATATGTAAATGATTAAATATCGTTATGTTTAAATAATTATTTATTCTGAATACGGCCCTGTCTATAAAAGAAAAGAATTTATAAACAAACTACTGGTTATTCAAAACGAGGGTTGCGCGAATGTAGGTCACTAGTGAAAATCGATATCCCGAGTTCATATATGGTGCGCAGGACTGCGGTATCGGTCGGCTGCGCGCGGCTCTTTACCTTTAGTAACCTCTGGAAGACGGACAAGCGCGTATGCTTCGTGGAGTAATTTTACTTCGCGATGTATTATGTTGGAAAATATGACTTCTTCAGAGGTTTATCTTTGCATTAAATTTAGACTAGACGGATTATACACGTTTGGTTGTATAAGTAATATTATTCAAGCGTTATCTACTGGGTGGATATTTTATGGTGTTGATTTCTTTTATGCAAATAAAGAAATCTCCCGTAGTAAACGACGTTACCTATTTGTACACGTACAAATACGTATTGATTAAAGGCGGGTTTTTATTTACACTGACGGAATAAGCTGGTGGAAAACAATTAATTGATTGCTTCCTTGAAATTCGTGTAAATAAACGCGTGGGTATCGGGTACGGTTTTCTTTTACTACCGGTCTTTGACGGATACTCTACGTTTAATGCGTTGGTGATTATAGGCACTTCGGTCTTTCTCCAGCGAGCTAGTGAATTCAGGTGTTTAGAATGTAAGTGAGCGTAAATGAGGAAAGCTGCAGGTCTATACAGTCCTACTGAGCTCTCGTCGTCAGGTATATGTTAGCGTGATGGGTGTAATACTCCCGACTACCACGTGGCGTTTTTCTTTGCCCGTAGCGGTCTGGGGGTTTGTGTGCGTTGGCGAATACTCCCGACTACCACGTGGCGTTTTCTTCGCCCGTAGCGGTCTGGGGGGTTTCTGGTGTGTGTTGGCGTTTATGATTTCCCAACTACCACGTGGCGTTTTTGCCCGTAGCGGTCTGGGGGGTGTGTGTGTGCTGGTGTTTATGTTTTGTGTTCTGAATTACTCTACAGACTTACGTGTCGTTAATCACCAAGATCGAGGATAGCTATTTACAAAAGATTCGCGGTGCGCGTTCGCAGATACAGGGAGCTAAACTCGCGGTGGCGATTACTAGGTTTGCGGCGATTTACTTTTCAAACAACCGTCACGTGCAGGTTCTCTGGAATCGGAGTTAGTCAAATGGACTAACTAATACAGGAGCTGGTGAAACCAACTAAATAATTCTCGGCGGCGGAGCACGTTCAAGTGGCGCGACGGAACTCTTCTACTACGGCGGCTAATCGGTTACGGTTACGGTTATACTTCTCGGCGGCGGGATGCGTTTACGTAGCGCGTATTGATTACTTAACTTAAGTAGTAATACTTCTTTCTTTCAGGTGCGCGGCGCGGTTTTTATAGAGGACTCTCCGTAGGCGGTGATGGCTTCTGTTTGGGGGAATCCTATTTGTAATTGGCGGAGATTACTCTGACGTATAAAACTTTCGATGTTTTATGAAATCCACGTTGGAGTGGGAACAAATTAATTATTATTGTGCAATCAAAACGAAATAATGAGCAATATATGTAAGTGACTGAGTAATACGGAATACTAAGAAATATTAGATTAAGTTTTGCAGGTGTTTGAATACTAAGAAAGCTTGCATCATTTCTTTTACGAGGGCGGATTATTAAGTAAATAATTAATTAATTAAAAAAATTTTAAGTAATGACTTGCGGTTCGTTACAACATTCCTAGATGAGATTAGTGATTACAGTAGCGAATTTCTTAGATATTGTTTCGTTTGATAAAGATTTTTACAGTTTTGCTTATATATATATATATATATATATATATATATATATATATATATATATATATATATATATATGATCTATCAACTTGAAGTGTATGATCTTTTTAAGTTATATCTACTCGTAGTAGGTCATCGCCTGTTCTTACTTTACTATTAATTTTAAATATATTGGTGGTCACTATTTAAGTTTGTTCTTTTTTTGTATAAATGTTACACCATTGTTAACTATTTTGCGATTTCTTATATGTTATTGAAAAATTTTTGTTATATTATTTTTTTATTTTTTTGTCAATTTCTAAAAGATATGCATAGATAATACTAAGGTTATTTAGATCTAGTGTTTTACCTTTCAACCTACATATACTTATGTAGGTGTAGAAGATTATGCAATCGACTTTTTTTTCACTATCGCTAAATCGACGGTTCTCAGCTTACAACCGTAGATTCCCATGCACTTATGAAGTGGTTATATTTAGTAGGTAGAATAATTCTCTGTTATTATTTGATTATGTTATTCAACATTTCCTCACTTATTTCACTTTTTATGTGTAACCCTTTCAGCCGAAAAATGACATCTTGAAAGTTGCTTGCGTTGAATGCAACATTCTTTGCTGTATTATAAAGGAAAGTAAAGAAATCTTGTAACAATTTGCATTTTTGTTCCTCTGTATCCATTTGATAAATCGAATTCAGTTTATCAACCCTCTCTCTTGAAGTTTTACAGTTTATTATGCATAACATTGGGATTTGACCTATAAATGAAATGGTGCCAGTTTGATATGCAGTGTACCATAAAGTATCTGGTTTTACATGCGATCTATTAGGTAAAAAGCGGTTTACTATGATATACAGGCCTACATATAGGTGAAGTACGTGGTTCAATAAGCGATCTACACCTAAAATCTTAATCATTGTTAATTATTCATACTTAAGAATAGTTCAATTCAAGGTTAAATTACATGCCATTACACATAGGCATCCCTACAACGCTGTCGTTAAGGAAAGCAGTAGACTAATTGTGAATCGGGCAATTAAGTACTTTCACTGGGATAAGTACCATACTAATGTACCTTGGAGTAGGTGTATGCCCATTATTCGGCAATTTAATTGTTTTGGAAATCGTTTATTAAGTATAGTTAATTATTTATAGTTAAGAATAGTTCAATTCGATGTTGAATTAGAGCGTAATAAGATTATTACATAATAACGACCCATTTTGGTATAAAAGGATTCCCAAAATGAACTCATTTAGTTGCTCTAAAAATTAAAATCGTTGTACACAAAATGCTGCTGAAAGATTTTTATAAAAATGTTATTTCAACTGAGGAAGATGCAGTAGGATTTTTACGAGCAGAAGGATTGCTATCTAATGTGGAAGATGTCCGTGTCATCGATGTGCTGCAGAAATGCAAGAAAAACGGAAAAGAGATCGCGGTGGAGAATATAGACCAGTTTACCGTTGTGCAAGAAAAGAATGTCAGGCATAAGAACCGTTTTTTTCATTTTGCACAGATCTAAATGGAAAAATTAACGTAAATTAGATTTGTGCAGAATACTGAAATTAATGGAAGAGAAACTGTGTGTGACTGGTACAGCTTATGTAGAGAAGTGTGTTCCTCGGTAGTGTCCGTACACAATCGTTTGAAATCGAATTCCTCAGACAACAAGTAATTATGCTCAATTCATAAAAAAAAAATAATGCAATAATTCATCGGCCTATAAATGTGCGTTATAGTTAAATAATCACTTGAAAAGCTCTCGGCCGTAATTGCTTTTATTCAAATTAAACTCAATATAATGATGTTCATTTGAGGAGCAAACAAAAAAAAAGAAACACTAAAAATGCGTGTCGTCAGATGCTCTGTAATAATAGGTTCACATTAAAAGATAAGTACGATAACCTAAATATATGTAATATGGATAAAAAAATAAAAAACAAATCAGAACCATAGATTTGTGAAACAGATATTATGATCTTATGCCTTATCGGTGATACTAGCTAGCTCACGAGGGTCTGTATAATAATATACTCTAAAATTGCTTAAAATATCCAAAATAATAAATGATTTCTTTCCTTTTTACAAATAAATGATGTGCTCAAAATGCACTCGTCACATAATTTTGATGTAAAAGTTCGTCAGTTTTAATAACATTAATAAAATCTTAAAATAAATTTGGATAAAAATGCGGATGGATACGCCTATATTAAAATTTAAGCGATAATAAAAAACAAAGAAAAGTTTATCGTTAAAGAAAAGGCGTATACAACCGTTTACCCCAACACAAAAATAATACAATTAAACACCATAAAATTTATTAAAATTCGTCGTCCACCACAATAAAAAACAGAAATGTTACCTTAAATGGAGATATCCTTTTGTTACACAGCCACCCGAGATTGAATATCCTGCAGGAGGACCTGGGCTATAAGGTTGATATTGACAAGATACTCGCAGCCTCCTCTTCAATTCTGCGAATATCGGCCTCTCTTTCAACTCGCGTTCTGATGAAATTTCAATCGAGCTTGTGTATACTAATAATCCTATTAAAACTAAGGCCATTTACTTTAATTTATTTTAGTTAACTATCCACAAAATCCGGTTTATTTACAGCGCGTTATTGATTATCTTTATTCTAATAATGTACAAATTCTGGATAATTCTTAATATTCTTAAATTACGAAAAACTTTATCTTATTTACGGCAGCCTATTTGTTTAATAGCGCACTGTGAACTTAATGTTTGTAACCTTGAAACGAACGTTGTTTTTTTCCGCAAAATAAAAGTGAAACCTTCTCCAGAGGATAACGAGAGAACTTGGTACTTAAATACTCACCGCCGTTCTGGATCTCGATACATCCCTAAGGACTAACTGAACATAACGAAAAATTGGTCCCGTCAAGGTTGAACAATTACGTTAATTTTGTGAGGGAGTTGGCGCCCCGTAACGACAGTTCCTTCAACACGGACCTGGTTCAACGTCGTTTCGCGGTAAACTTCGTCACCTTAACGATAACTGTACGCTGGTAAGCCTACACAACTACTGCTACTACGAATAATTTTACTTGCGGCCACATTGGTTTTTGTAACCCCTTCTACCTTAAGGTGGAAAACTTAAGTTTTCCACCTACGCGCATTCACGAACCCAAACTCGAAAAGCATCGGAAGAGATTGCACTGCCAGCAAGCCTACCTCTACCTCGAAACCTTGTCTAAGTAATTTTATATATGGGAACTTGGAATTTTCAAGCAAGCTGGCATTTAATGCCGCTGTATTTAAAGTCAAATTCTTTGTTTTAAAACCAAACTCTTATCAAACGAGACGGTGCCGAACTGGCGGCTAAATGTAACTTTTGCACAAGAAGTACCTTACAATGTAATCATTTGAATACGTTCTGCAATTTAATTTTACATGAACAACCTCATTGTGATTCAAACCAAATTTCTCGAATTTAAAATACGAAAGCATTTATTTATACAAAACTATCCCTATTTACAAAGACACTAACGAATGTTTCCCCCCACTCTAGTAATAGGGCTTTCCTAAATATCAATACCAAAATGTAAATCACCTTTTCCTCTTTAAACTCACATCTTACTTTGATCAACAACAAAAACTTCATTTTCGTTTTAGAAAATACAAAACAAAAAAATTCATAAACCTTTTAAATACGTAAACGACAAAAGAACACGTTACAATAGAAAATCTTCTCCAGTCATTAATGCATGAATAGATCCAATTATAAGAGTCTATACCGCATTTAAGATGTTCGGTACTAACAAATAATTTATAAAATCGAAATTCATCGGCAAATCTTTGATAAAATCTTGGATACATGACAATGTAGATCATACAGCAGAGTCAGAAGAAAGTGATGTTGAAGTGCAAAATAATCGAAACCATGCACGGAGAATGGATTATCCATGGATCTTCGAATTGAGGATGAGAGATAAAGTTCGATATTTTTATGCCGAAATAGGAGATAGGGTTACCTTGTAAAGAACCAGCGTCCTTTACGTATGCTTTTTAGCATAAATTATTTGCGGACCATCCTATATCTAAAATTTCAAAAGTTTACGCGATATTGCACAACGAATGATTTATTAATCACCGCTGACGTGTATTTCTAAAAACCCGTAAATTTTTGCACGTCAGAACGATTACAACCAATCGCAGAACGGCATCCCCCGCACGGTAGCCGCGAAGCCGCCCACAAATGCACCTTTATAAACCCGCGACGCGCGTGAAAAAAAGGAGATGAATCGAAGTAGATTCAAGTCAAGCCGATATCCAGCAGCCGCCACCGTACCGTTTGCTTCGTGTAAGCACCGACCTGTTATTCACCGTCGAAGAGCCCATCGCGATCGTGTGATAACGCGCACCACCTCGCACCGGGCAACCTAAAGTTTAATCCTGTACTGCCATTGATAGACACGTAAGTTGTGAAGTTATAAAATCTGACAATTTACAATCAAACACTAAGAACGTAAATAACGCCGGGCTGAGTCTCCAGGAGTTATACCAAGTACACTAACACCTAGAGTGCCACGCAGGGTAGATCCCGACGTCACTCGCAAATACTTGAGGGTGAAGGGTTGTTACAGGGCTGTAAAGACATGCGACCTTTCTCTTAGTCTATCCAGTTAAGACAGTCCGTCGCCTACGTCTTCTGAGTATTACTGAGATCCCGCTCGAAACTCATACATACAATACATACAGACAAACACAATAACCGTACACGGTGTCTTTAATCGCAGGAGAGTACACCCGAAACCCGTTGTATAAATCTGTAGTCAATATAACCATCGCAAACACCTGGTGTGATATCGTTTGTAAATAAATTAGATAGTACGTAAATTATCCAATATTTACCTTAAACCTATTAAAGTCGTTTTAGAGTAGTTTTAATATCAAGTATTTTGTTCCCTTGATTGATTGTAGATAATTAGA
Organism: Vesta saturnalis; assembly: GCA_036346205.1. Classification (NCBI taxonomy): domain Eukaryota; kingdom Metazoa; phylum Arthropoda; class Insecta; order Coleoptera; family Lampyridae; genus Vesta; species Vesta saturnalis. The sequence continues at coordinate 1,841,576 of JARFJB010001516.1, forward strand.
CTTAGTATCGAAATCCGTAATTAATTCCGTTAGATAAATAATCTAATTGCCTAATCAAACCGGTTATAATTAAAGAAAGACAATCCCGAGATCTCGCATTTGCATATGCGCATTTCGCGTGTATTATTTCCTGGGAGTACGACATACTCGCTTCAGCGCTCCAGAGTTACTGAAGGATAAGCACGATATTGATTTTCTCAGTCCCCGAAACGATTCGAGTTAATTGCGCTGGCGCCTCCGACCAAAAACGGTATCGAGACTACCACTCCTGTAAATACAGGACCGTAACATAAATTTTACGTATTAGGTAAAGAGTAGATTAAAATAATATCTCTGTTCACAGAAGCGACTACGCACACAGTAACTAGCCGCCCAACAGGAGAACGAGAGTGAGGAGCCGCCAGGACCAAGAAGTCCCAATACATTTTGAGTTGATGTTATTTCCAGTTTTTCTTATATTGTTAACTATTTAATATACGTTATAAACCGCTTTAAGAGATTTATTTAAGGTGACAGTGTTAAGCCTATCCAGTACTTAATACGAACCACACCCCGTTTATAAAATAAGTTATAAACACGATTGAGCAAAGCCGAGGCAAAATAAAACCGCGTTGGGTTACCAAACCAGAAGGCGCGTAAATAATAATAATAATAAGGGGGGGGGGGCAATACAACCTTACTTCCCATCGTACAAATTGAAGTTGAAGTTTATCGATTCACTCTGATGAATGGCCAACGTATGGCAATTTGGTACAATTAGGCTACGCGCATTCAACAGTGAATCATCAAGAAAATTATGTCGACTGTTACGGTATAAACTGGCAGTAAAATGGGATAACAGGAAAAACTTTCTCGACTGCCCAGTGGTTGGGTGCGGGTTTGGTCTACTAAATATTGCGCTAAATTGGATACCTTACAATAAATAAGTCAAAATAGGAGCTGAAATCGACATAAAACCGGAAAGAGTATTTGAAATGATACAATAGGAGTTGAAATACCTAATTACGCTAGTTCACTGCTTGCTCAAAATACTCAAATACCTCGCTTACCTGAACGTAATCGCAGGTGGTCTTGGGATCAGTAAATCTTCGCTAACCTGAAAGGGTACAAATAATATCGTACGCTTTTCTAAAATAATTGTGTGCCGCAAAACAATCAATCGCTAATCTGATCAAAAAGGTCAATAATTCTGTTGTTACGTTACTTTATATTCTGATTTTCAATGAACTTTCACTTAAAAAAAAGAACTCACTTTAATTCTATTTACAACCACTTGAAATTAAATTAATCAATCCGCTATAAAATATGCTCAAATTCATAAAAGTGAGGCTTTAACTCATCAGCCTATAAAAGTTACGTTATAATTAAATAATCAATAAATAATATGAAAAAGAAAACTTTCACCATTATCGTACATAATAAAATAATTATCTTTTTTTGGATTTTTTAACGGTATATTTTAAATTATACAATCTAAACGTTTCCATAACACTTACAGTTATCTTCCTCAATAGTAACATCTATTAAAATTGTTAAATATGTTGCAAATAATTTTGTCAAAGTTGAAAAATTAAAACATAAACATCAGCCTGCTATTAACATAACATTTTGAGAAACGTATAAAGCCAACTATAGAATTAAATTTTAGTAAAAAGTAACCAGGTCATTAAAAATTCAATAGTGTTAAACTGTCTTAAACATGACAAATTAATTAGAGGGCGTTCTGATTTGTTATCTTTAAGACAGTTTAACAGTATTTAATTTTTAATGACCTAGTTATTTTTTACTAAAGTTTAATTCTATAGTTGGTTTTATACGTTTCTCAAACTGCAACATTAATAGCAGGCTAATGTTTATGGTTTAATTTTTCAACTTTGACAGAATTGTTTACAGTATCTTTAATAATTTCAATTAATTTTACTACTGACGAAGATAACTGTAAGTGTTATCGAAACGTTTTGATGGTATAATTTAAAATACACCATTAAAAACCTGCAAAAAAGGATAAGTATAAGTATAAGTATAAGTATAAGTATAAGTATAAGTATAAGTATAAGTATAAGTATAAGTATAAGTATAAGTATAAGTATAAGTATAAGTATAAGTATAAGTATAAGTATAAGTATAAGTAAAAGTTCACCAATAAATAAGGGTTTTTAAATAATTTTAGAAAGTCATCTTTGTTAGGATTGTTTGTTATGTTTTATTTATTCTACTTATTTTATTTTTTTTATTTTCGTTATTAGTCATTTAAGCTCAAATATTTAGTTATGTGGAAATAGGACAATACAAGTATTAAAACTTTATATTCTAATCTGTCAGTGTGAATAGTGTTGAGTCAAAACTAGCTACCGAAACGAACCCATCCCTTTTCTTGCTAGTACGGGAACCGACTGAACTAGACCGATGCAACTTAAAATAAACAATTTTAATTATTGTAAGCAACAAGTTAGTCCGTTGGTGTGAGTGGTCGTTCTCTTCGTTTCAGGTAGCTGTATGGGTGAGTTTAATTATTGTACAGTGTATTAGTGTTCCACATTCTCAGTCATTTACAGTACAAAAGTGAGGTTAGGTGTATTGCTTTTAGTTGTTTATTAGATGTGTGAGATGTTTGTAAATCTAATCAAACACATTGCCACTACCCTAGGTTTACTAAGGGTAGATTACAGCGAAAAGGCGGTTAAAGATGGAACTACGACATGTAATAAGGCTATTCGCATAATCCAAAAGTTCATGCGTGGTGAGTCCATCAAAAGGTGAGAAACAAAATTTTGAGGCATATCTATGTAATGTTAATTCGATGGAAAAACAGATAAAAGTAGAACAAAAGAGGGGACAGGGAACAAGCTTAAACAAAGAAACGGCAAAACATCGCCTTAGCTGGAATGTCTATTTCGACTTTTAACAGCCGTATCCGGACTGGGTTTATTTCTAATCTTAAACATAAGGACCCGAGTATCGTCTTGATCGACTGTAAAGGTATCTTCAAAAGAAGGATTCAGAAAGCATTGAAGAATCATGAGGTTATGAAAGTTAATACAATTTTTGGTGGTGAATTTGAGATCGCTCAAGGGGAAAAATCCATAATGAGTATAAGTATTTCACGACAATTTTTATAAAAGTTGCAGCGCTGAAGATTGTATGCGATGGTTTGCCATGAGAGGAAACGGCTTGCTGAAGAGGTCTCTACAGTGTTTTTGTCCATACGACATACACATGACTCCTCAGCAGGAGAACGATTTTTACGCAGCCACTCAGTGTCACATTTGTGAGCAGCCTTTCACGTCAGGACAGAAAAAAGTTTGAGATCATAATCATTTCATCCTGGAAAATAATTACCGGGGAGCAGCACATGATGAATATAACATCAACTATCAGGACACACTGTACCAGTGATATTCCATAATTTTAGCCGATATGATGCTCATTCTATTAAAACGGACATTGCCGCTATAATTAACAGTTCTATTTATTTGCTTCCTAGTACCAAAGAGAAATATATCTCTTTTACTATACACGTCAATGAATCATGCATTAACTTTAGTATTATACAACGTTTTCGTTTTATTGCGTCATCCTAGGATAAATCATCATCGTATCTAACAGAATTTCCAAACGCAATTTCCTTTACTACCTAAAGACCAATTTAATATTTTAACTAAGAAAGGTATAATGCCGTATGATTAGTTTGATTCGTTTGACGGCTTAAATGAACACTGTTTGCCTTCTCAAGGTGCTTTTTATAATAAGTTGGAAGGTAAGCCTTGCCGTCAAAAAATGTATCGTAGAGCGTAGGAGGTAGCGAACAAATTTAGCTGTAATAACTTAGGTGAATATGTAGACTTATATATGAAGAGCGGTATTCTCCTTTTAGTAGATGTCTTCAAGCAGTTTAGATCAAGATGCATACGAACATATGACTTGGATACTGCACACTATTTTATACTACCAGCTTTTACTTGGGATACAATGTTGAAGTGTACACAGCAAGAGCTGGAACTTCTTACAGATCAAGATCTGTTTCATTTGTTGAGCGTGGTATTCGAGGGGGTTTGAGCCAAATCTGCTCTAAGGGAAGAGCTAGTGCAAACAAGTATATGTGTACTTATGATTCAACAAAACCTAATGTGTATCTAATATACAACGACATCAATAATCAATACGGCTGGGCTGTCAGTCAATCATCTTCATAATGGCTTATGAATGGGTATCATAATAACGTAGACGTCATAACTATTCCAGATTAACTTGAAAGTAGCTGTCGTGATCCATAGAAGTAGATTTGGAATGATGCTCATCATTTACATGATTCACATAAAGACTTGCCATATGTCACATTGCATATTAATCCTTTCAAAACTTTGAAAGTGCTGTTTGTGCTATTAAATCTAAATGTAAATTTCGAAACTTATGACAACTAATAATAAGAAATACCTTATCTTCAAAATAATCGAGGCACCAGATAGTCAAGCTTTAACTCATGCTTAATCCTTATAGTGTTACATAGTTAAATACTGAATTCGATCTTAAGCAATCACCTTGGTATAAAGCTAAATCAGTTTATTTAAATACTGATACTGTTAGGTCTGTTATTTATATATATAATATAGATATGACTGATATATAGATATATATATATATAGACTGATGATATAATCGCAATAATTCGATCAAAACCATGGAAAACGGAAACACGAGTCAATAAGGTTGTATTTGCTATACCAAATGGGAGCTCGTTACGGTACGTCTATATCTCATGTAAAACTATTGAGTTGATAATGAACATTACATATTAATTTTACTGGAATAAGTTTCAGTAGGTTGAAATGAATCAATGTAAAAGTATATTTACATAAGACCCATATATGTCAGCTTTGTCAAACCGTTCAAAATACTATCTAAAACGACTGCTATACGGCAATATCTCAAATTAAAATCTACATGATTGGAAGGTTCGCCTGCAATTGGTGAGATCTAGCTTCGAGTCTGATACAGATACTGTTAAAGGATTGTACATTTATGAAATACGGGATCTAAGACCCTATAGAGCGGTCAGTTATATGGAACCGAAAGATTTGGCTTTCAGTTCAAAATATTTCGACACGATCATGACTATCCTAAGAATATCTAACTTAAACCAACACAGTTACGTGTTTGAAACAAGAGTACTTAGCTTATTCAGTTACTGTTACACGATATGTACTCGATACTTAACTTGCACTTGAATCATCAAATTTAGCTTTATTCGATTGAAATTTGAAGAAACTGTAGTAATTATCGTATCTATAACTTTATCACACCAAGCTATTAACCTATCAAAAGTACTAATTTTTATAGTAATTATGTAAGAGCTTAGACATTAGAACCGATTTATAATGCATTTGGTTAAGACGAAATTTATCTAAGGACTATTAATGTGTACGATGAAATTACGATAAGTGTAACAGATAATCTAGTAATAGAATAATCCTGTATTCGACTAAATTATGTAGAATCTGTGTTCTCATACCTTTAAATAAAGGATAATTTTCGAAATTGATACAAAATATAATAAGATACGTATCATATAAGACTAATAATGGGTTACTTTAATTTAACACATTTATATCAATGTTGCTCTAAGACTTCCTAAAGTGATGATAGTATGGTTATCTGATGTGAAAACACCAATTTCATTTTTAATCTAGCAATACCGGATCTTGTGGTTTTATGATCCATTACGCTTGATCGATACTTCTAGATGAGTTCATGTCAAGGTTAACTTAATTAACTGATTGATCTATTATACAGTTTTACGTATTAGTTACTAAATAGTGAAATAATTGCGTGAATATATTGAGTAAGTGTAGATTAAACTAATACATGCCACTTAACTTCATTTACTTTTATTGTAGAAATTTGCAGCATTTTAGTCACTATACTATTGTTAACATTATACAAATGAATTGATATAGTTGCTACATTTTCAGTTGAGTAGGTAATATAATTTTACTTGTCATCTTAAACTTTATTTTCAGATATTTGTTATTGAATTCTGTAACGATCATACATTGTATCGAAATTTAATACCTTTCAATTAAAATGATCTGAATGGAGCTGTATCAGTGTTCACGGTATCACAAAACAATCCTACTGGGGATATTTTAATAGAACCCATTCATATTAATTTTATGCCAGGGTAAGTACTGTTCGTGCTGTTCAGGTCATCTTAATACTTCATTTAGATATTAATGAATGTGACGTTGCAATTCTTCATGAAAGTGCTGTTTGTGCTATCAATTGTACCTAATACTGTCAGAATGTAGGCTAATATCAGTTTATCAAATGAACTTTGAAAGTGCTTGGCAAGTAAAGTCCTTATCGCTTAAAATGTCATATATTTTCTTGAGGAAGATAGTTAAGCTATAACATCACACCTTAAATTAATATTAGATAAATGCCATCTCTTGTAAACCCTGAGTTTGGAAGATATTACATTCGAACTCTGCAAGGTGCTGTATGTGTATACAACATGATCAGTGTTAATTATGCACACATCCCTAACATATTATCCGCACAGTCAGGTCTCCTGCTTATTATAATATGCATGCATACCATATAACATTCTATATGAGCTAGTATATATATATTTAGCTACTACCACCAATATTTCCTGATCGGCAATACCTGTATGCAGATACCGTAACATGCAACCATACACACATAATGATTGTCATGCTTTGATACAAATTTGTCACGTGACTGAGAGGACGCTTCTGATTGGCGCTATGGGGACTAAAACTAACGGACCTTGAAACTTGATAATGAATGCATTGGGTTTTAAATTGCTCAGAACCGATGTTGTATCATACTCTGAAACGTCCACTTCAAGGTTAAAAGTAATTAAGTTAGAAACATTACATGGTCAGTCAATTGTTACAAATGTATAACTATTGGTCAAACGATTGCCAGTGCACGGTCGAATATCACAAATGAACGCACTCCGTTAAGGTCAAGGTTTATTCCTTGCAATTTTCAGGTGAGATCTAGCGCATTTGAAGGTTGAATAATACCTGTTAAAGGATTGTCTCACCAGATCGAGCTTAACGCTAAAACCTTATAGCGGAAGTTCAAGATCACCCAATGCCTGGAAGTTGGCCGAAAGATTAAGGCTTTACGTTAATTCTTAGAAATCAATGTTCCACGATATGTCACAGGTGATATCATCAACTTACAATTCAACAGAGCGAAAGTTACGTTGTCTATGCTAAACAGAAATAGGTTCATGGCTAAATTGAGTTCAAGGTTCAAAATTTACTGGTATCAAAATCCATTTTTAAGGTCACCTGCAGGGATAGCATTACAATTCAAACAGATTTTATGTAAGTCAATGGCTAAATTGAATGCAAACTCGCAAAGCAAATCTAAGCAGTTCGAATAGGTTCATGTCGAAGAATGATGTGTTATCTATGCTATGTCAAAGTTCATTGACCCTTTCAAGGAGGAAAGGTAACAACCAGCAGTTGAAAGATCATCAAAAGTATTTTTTATATTTCTGAATAGTGACATTAAACTAACTGATTTATAATGCATTTGGTTAAAAATTTATCTAAGGACTGTTAATGTATTGTGATGAAATTACGATATAACATATAATCTACAATAGATTAATCCCTATTGACTAAATTCTTTAAGAATCTGTGTTCTCAACTTAATAGGGATAATTTTCGAAATTGATAGAAAAAAATATAATAAGATACGTACCTGATAATAAGAAACTAATAAAATTTTACTTTAATTTAACAATTTATATCAATGTTCCAGGACTTTCTATTGTGATGTAGTATGTTTTTTTTTGTGTGAAAACACCAAGTTTTATTTTTTTTACATCTAGAATACCGGATCTTGTGGTTTTATGATCCATTTGCTTGATCCTACTTTATTCATTCTGTCAACAACTTTTAATATAATGAGATCTTTATACAGTATTTAGTAATATTTTACTAAAAAAAGTGAAATAATTGCGTGAATTTTACCTTGGTAAGTGTATTTATTTTTCCTTGCCACCTTAAACTTTATTTACTTTTATTGTAGAAAGAGATTGTGATGCAGCATTTTAGTGATATACTATTGTTGCGAAAATTTTTACCAAAAAAGTGGAATAGTTGCATGAATTTTACCATGGCAAGTACGTTTATTTTCTTGTCATCTTAAACCTTTTATTTTTAGATATTACAGAGATTGTTACGTTGAATTTTAACGATATGACAGTTGTATAGCGAAAATTTTTATATACTTACATTAAAATGATCTGAATGGAGCGGGAATCAGTTTCCTATCACAAAACAACATCCTAGTGGGGTGATATTTTGTTAGAACGAAATGATTATATTAATTTTACTGCCAGGGTAAGTGAAATTTTTACTTTCTGGTCATCTTAAACTTTATTTTTAGATATTACAGAAAGAGATTGTGACGTTGCATTTTACCGATATGGTATTCGTTTTTGCATCAATTGTAAATATCAGAATGTGGCTAATATCAGTTTATCAAATGAACTCAGATGGTGCTTGGCAAGTAAACGTCCTTTTATCGCTTAAAATGTCATATATTTTCTTTTAGATTTAAGAAAGCTTCAATATAACATCACACCTAAAAAATATTAGATAAATGCTGCCATCTCTTAGCAAACCCTGAGTTTGGAAGATATTACAGAACCTAACCCTGCATGCTATCACCCCGTCGTGTGTTAACCCTTATGCACACATCCCCTAAGCAACAATCCGCACAGTCATCTCCTGCTTACCCCTTATGCACACATCGGCATGCAACCATTCGCACACATCTCTTATGAGCTAGTATTTAATTTAGCTTACCCCACCACCAATATTTCCTTATCCCCTGCTTACCTCTTATGCAGATATTAACATGCAACCATACACACATCACTTATGATGTCATGCTTATTGGGCATGCGCAAATTTGGTCACGTGACTGAGAGGACGCTTCTGATTGGGTATGGGGACTAGAAATAACTAAACGGACCTTGGAAAACTCCCATAAGAAATGCATTGGGTTTTGAAGCAAAATGTGCTCAAACCGATGTTGCTTATCTACTCACGCGCTCCACTTCAAGGTTAAAATTTAAAGAAATGTCATGGTCGTCAATTGTTACAAATGTATAAGTATTAAGGTCAAAGATTGATAGTGCCGGTCGAATTCACCGTGAACGCACTCCGTTTCAAGGTCAAGGTTTATTCTTGGAATTTTCAGGGTCTAGTGCATTGAAGGTGAAAGTAATCCTTTAAAATTTTTCAAGGTCGAGCTAACGCCCTTTTTGCGGGAAATTTTCAAGATCACCCAAATTCTTAGAAGTTGGCCGAGTTAAGGCTTTACGTTAATTCTTAGAAATCAATTTTAAAGGTCTGCAGGTGTATCATATTACAATTCAAACAGATTGTTGTCTATGCTAAAAATAGGTTCATGGCTAAATTGAGTCAAGGTCAAAATTTACTGGTATCAAAATCCATTTTTAAGGTCACCTGCAGGGATATCATTACAATTCAAACAGATTGTTATCTATGTAAGTCAATGGCTAAATTGAATGCAAACTCGCAAGAGCAAATCTAAGCAGTTCGCGGAATAGGTTCATGTCGAAGAATGATGTGTTGTCTATGCTATGTCAAAGTTCATTGACCCTTTCAAGGAGGGGAAAGGTAACAACCAGCAGTTGTGAGAAGCTCATTAACCGGGGTATTCTGTTTACTATGCGACTGGTATTGGATGCACACAATTTATCGTTAAAAGAGACGGTCATTGAATGTCCGGGACGCAATTCTTTGTTATTTATGCTAAAAGGTAGGTAAAGGTTAAATGGATCTTGTATTGGCTAAATTATCTTCAAGGTCAAATTCTTGAAAATAGTAAAATAAGCATTCCCACAATGACTTTGTTATAAGTCTTAGAAGTTATTACAATTCGTAGAAATCAATTATCTAGGTCACCTGCAGCGGTGTCATTACAGTTCATGGAATTTCAGAATGTTATCTATCCTAAAAGTAGGTCAAATGGTTCTTGGCTACGCTGAGTCAAGGTGTTAATTTTTAGAAGTTATTACAATTCTTAGAAATCAATTTTCAAGGTTATCTGCAGGGGTATTCTTAGCATGTTCAAGGCCAAGAAGGTGTGGGTGATCCTTTGGCCTCTCATGCTTTGTATATGGGGAACATAGAAAGTTGTGTAAGTGTGTGTCTGTGTGTGTGCGTGTGTGTGCGTATACGTGTGCGTGTGCGTGTGCATGTGCGTATGCGTGTGTGTGAGTGTGCGTGTGCGTGTGCATGTGCATGTGCGTGTGCGTGTGCGTGTGCGCGCGTGGGTGTGAGTGAGAGAGGTACCTGTTCAGGGACGCCGTTTTGCTACACACCATGTAATACCTTACACTGCTTTCAAGGTCACCTGCAGGGAGGCAAGGCTTAGAAATCTAAACGGTTCATGGAAACATGAATAGGTTTTTGTTGAAAAGACAGGTTGTTGTCTATGTTAAAAGGTAGGTCAAGGTTAAATGGTTCTTGTATTGGCGAAATTGAGCTATTCAAGGTTAAAATTTATTGGTATCTTATTACAATTCTTAGCAATCCAATTAGTTCGTGGACACATGAAGAATGGCATGTTTATGCTTATAAGTAGGTCAAGGTTAAACGCTTCTTTTATTGGCTCTGTGTGTATCTGCATATCCGCGTATCTATGTATCTGTGTGCTGTTGGTGTTTGCGACGTTTTTTGGCGTTGTCCACCGTTTTCTGACGCTTTTGACGTTTTTAAGCGTTTCTTGAAGTTTTTCGATTCTTTTTCGACGTTTTTTGACGTTTTCGAGCACGTCGTGCGTATGGGGCGTGGCAACTGCGTGTAGGGGCATCATTAGAAATCTAAACGTAGATCCAGTTTGTGCAAACATGAAAGTTTGATGTTAAAGCCACTTACTGCTTACGTTATGTTCTTATAAATGTAAATATCGAATCAATTCACGGAAATGTTGGATAGAGCATGATTGCTAATGCTAATGCTATGTCAATTTACAAATAACTGAAATAATTCAACGTTCCCAAACTAACTCGGAAATAAGGTTTGATAGGAATTATTTCTAGGAAAGGATAATTTTATGTAAGGATTTTCATTACAACCTGTACCATTTATCTGAAAAAACATCAAGGTTTCCTATTTTAATAGAAAAGTTCAATTTAGTACATTGGCGTAGAAATTAGGGATGAAAAGGTTATACTGCCCCTTGCGGTCTTAAGTTAAAATCAATGCACTTTATATCCCTATTTATTATACCAGAAAAATAAAAATACCTTTTTTCGTTTTAGTGATATTTAAAAATCTTGTTTGATATTAAATGCAAAAATTACAGTTAGTCTATTAGTATTACTAAGAAATCAATTGAAGCGTTAAAAATTATATTTCTATAATTACCAGTTTGTAAATCAGAATCATAACATACATATATTTCGTTATAGACGCTAAGTTTTCAATCTCGAATGCGTTGTCACTGCACAATGATATATCTCACTAACACACCATATATCTGTGTCGTAATCTGGAAGGTATTGTTCAGTGTATGCAAAATAGATAAAACTAAATTATATCGCTTTTCGGTCTTCACAAACTACAAGGATATCAGTGAAAGTAGCATTTGAAGAATAATGCTTACGAAGCAAAAAGATTTCACTGTAAGTAATTCAATGGAATAGATTTTTTCATAAAATTAATGAATTTGTAGTAATAAAAAAAATTGCAATGTTTAATTTTTATAATAAATAATAATATTAATTTATATATATATATATATATATATATATATATATATATACAGGGTGTTACAAAAGGTTGGGCTGGCTATACGTTTTTGGATTTTATGGACAATTTTGAAAAAAATCAAGAATAACTTTTTCGATTTCGGCTTCATTTTAACCGCCATTCTGTATTTTTTTAAAATTATGTGTTGTTTTAAGATATTTTCATAAAATTGGTACACGGATGTATCTTACAAAGAACAAATAGGAAAAATATTCATTTACGTAATTTAATTTTTTCAAAATGGCGGTCATGTCAATTTTAACGTGGAATTACGAAAAACCGTAGCCCAAATTAAAAATGTTCAAGAGACTAAATAATTTGTAAATTAATTTATCTTCCTTAACATCTTGTTTGTTACAATCGGTTAAGAAATAAGGAAGATTGTAGTTTTCACGTTACGCGTTACTAGTTAATCGCGGTGCGAGTAATTCAAACAACAAGTAGGCGGCAGGCTTTGTTCGCACAAGAAAGGACGTGGTCGACAAATAAATAGATACAATAGCGTAAATAATAATAAATAGCAAAATAAATAAATACAACTGTCACTGCAACAATCAATTTATTTAAAAGGAAAATAAAATTACCTTTTCAGGCTAAATTTATGTTTTACTAATTAAAAAACAACTATAAAACTTTCACAACAAAGTTTGCGGTCGCAGGGACTCAGTAGGTCCTATTACTGATTTATTTGAAATTTATCTAAGTAAGGTTATTTTGCATTTAGTATAAAACATTCAATAATGTCACTTTATTAAAATTCCGGTATACTGTTATCTAACCTGCTACATTTTCAATACAATGCCGCAACAATGAAAACATCTGATAATAATTAACGAACAGCCGTTAAATGTAAACGAAACAAACGCACTACTACCAGTGACAGTTCCCGTGTTGACTTTTATCTTTAGGGACATTTAAAATCCCTGGTCTACGCAACTCCGGTTGCCAATGTTGGAGAGCTGAGACAGCGGATTGAGCATGGAATTGACGAATCAGGGATACGCCAGGACTGTTACAACAGTTAGGGAATCCATGTTACGTCGACTGCGGCAATTGTTTTTAGCAACGGTGGTCACTTTGAACATTAATATGAGCAATTTGTTGACCAAAATATTTATTTTTGCTTTTGAGAATTGTTGTTTTTTATTTATTTATGCTATTTATTATTATTTGAGCTATTGTATTTATTTTTTGGCGACCACGTCCTTTCTTGTGCGGACAAAGCCTGCCGCCTAAGTTGTTAATTCTCGCGCACCGCGATTAACTAGTAACGCGTAACGTGAAAACTACAATCTTTTTCTTAACCGAAACAAACAAGGGAAAGAAAGAAATTAAAAATTATTTACTTTTAAAATTTTCATTTGGGACGGTTTTTTTCCACAAAAATTGACATGGCCACCATTTTAAAAAAAATTATTAAATGAATATTTTCCTATTTTTTGATACATCCTAATTTTATGAAAATATCTTAAAAAACAACACAGATATAATTTTATTTAGAAAAAATACAAAATGTGTTACAATTTGTTTTAAAATAAAATTTAACAATTAAGCTTTTCACAGTAAACAGACACACGGCCCACAGACACACAGAACACAGACACACAACACCCAGACACACAGGCACACAGACACAACAAACACAACACACAGACACAGGCACACTGACACACAGACAGACAGACAACAGAACAGACACACACACACACACACACACACACACACACACACACACACAACAACAACAAACACACAGACAAACACAACAAACACACAACAACAAAGAAAAGACACAGACACACAGACACACAGACACACAGACACACAAACACACGACACGACATACAGACAGACACACAGAACACAGAACCAAACACAGACACTCAGAACCAACACCAGAACACACACACACACACACACACACAACACACACACACACACACACACACACCACACATACACAACAACAGGCACAAGACATATAGATACCCAGAACACACAACACCAGACACACAGACAACAGACACACAGACACACAGACAAGACAGACAGACACACAGAACGACACACAGAACACAGAACACAGAACACAGACACACAGAACACAGACAACACACAGACACACAACAAACACAACACACAGACACAGACACACAGACACCACACACAGACACACAGACACACCAGGCACAGCAAACAGAAAAAGAACACAGAAACACAGAACACAGACACACAGACACCAGAAACAGACACACAACACACAGACACAACACACAACACACAGAACACAGACACACAACAAACACACACACACACACACAACACACAGAACACAGAACACAACAACACACAGACACCAGACACACAGACACACAGACACACAGGCACACAGGCACACTGACACACAGACAGACAGACACACAGAACACAGACACACACACACACACAACACACACACACAACACAGAACACAGACACCAGACACACAACAGAAACAGAAACAGACACACAGACACAGACACACAGACACACAGACACAAACACACACACACAAACACACACACACACACACACACAACACACAAACACACACAACACACAACCACCAACACACACACAACACACAACACACAAACACACAGACAGACACACAGACACACACACACACACAGACACAAGAACACACAAACACAGACACACAACACACAACACAGACACACAACACACAACACACCCACAGACACACAGACACACAGACACACGACACACAGACACACAGAACACAGACACAAGACACAGACACACAGACACACAGACACACAGACACAAGACACACAGACACACGACACAACACACACACAGACACACACACACACACAACACACAGACACACACACACACAACAACACACAGACACACAGACACACAGACACACAACACACAGCACACAGACACACAGACACACAACACACACACACACACACACACACACAAACACACACACACACACACACACAACACACAACACACAACACACAAACACACACACACACAACACAACACACACACACACAAACACAGACACACAAACACACACACAACACACACACACAACACAAAAAGACACACAACAACCGACAACAGACACACAACACACACACAACACACAACACACAGACACACAACACAAAAAACAACAACCAACAACCAACAACACAACACACAGAACACAGAAACAACACAGACACACAGACACACAGACACACAGACACAACACCAGACACAACACACAGACACACAACACACAGACACACAGACACACAGACACAAGACACAACACACAGACACACAGACACACAACAACCACCCAGACAACAGACACCAGAAACACAGACACACACACAACACACAGACACACAGACACAGACACACAGACACACAGACACACAGAACACACACACAGACACACAGACACACAGAAACACAGACACACACAGACACACAGACAACAGCACACAGAACACAGACACAGACACACAGACACAAACACACACAACACACAACAACACAACACACAAACACACAGACACACAACACACAGACACACAGACACACAGACACACAGACAACAGGCACACAGACACACAGACACACACAACACACAACACACAACACACAACACACAACACACAACACAACACACCCAAACACAACAACAAACACACAGACACACAGACACACAACACACAACACACAACACAACACACAACACACAGACACACAGACACACAAACACAGACACACAGACACACAGACACACAGAACACAGACACACAACACACAACAACAACACACAGACACACAACACACACACACACACACACACACACACAACACACAGAAACACACACAGACACACAGACACACAAAACACAGACACACAGACACAAACACACAGAAACACAGACACACAGACACACAACACACAACACACACACAGACACACACAACACACAACACACAACACACAACACACAGACACAGACACAGACACACAGACACACAGACACACAGAACAGACACACAGACACACAGAACACAACACACAGACACACAGAAAACACAGACACACAGACACACAGACACACACACACAACACACACACAACACAACAACACACAGACACCAACAACACACACAGACAACAGAAACACACAGAACACAGACACACAGACACACAGAAACACAGACACACAGACACACAGACACACAGACACACACAACACACAACACAACACACACAGACACACACACACACACACAACACACAACACAACACACAGACACAAACAACAGCACACACACAACACACAGACACACAGACACAAACACACAACACACAGACACACAACAACCAACAACAACACACACACACACACACACACACACACACACAGACACAACACACACAAACACACACAACACACAAACACAGACACACAACACACACACACACAACACACAACACACAACACAGACACAACACACAACACAAACACACAACACACAACACACAACACCAACACACAGACACACAGACACACAACACACACACACAAACACAAACACAAACACAGACACACAACACACAACACACAACACACAACACACAACACACAGAACACACAACACACAACACACAACACACAAACACACAACACACAACACAACAGAACACAGACACACAGCACACAGACACACAGAAACACACAGAACACAGACACACAGACACACAGACACACAGACACAGACACACAGACACACAGACACAAGACACAACACACAACACACACCCAAACACACAACACACAGACACACAACACACACAACAAACACAGACACAAAACAGACACACAGACACACAGACACACAGACACAGACACACAGACACACAGAACACAGACACACAGACACACAGACACACAGACACACAGACACACAAACACAACACACAACACACAGAACACACAACACACACACACAACACACAACACACAACACACAACACACACACAGACACACAACACACAGAACAAGACACACAGACACAACAAAAACACAGACACACAGAACACAGACACAAACACAGACACACAACAACAGAACACACAGACCAAACACAGACACAACAGACACAAAACACAGACACAAGACACAGACACACAACACACAACAACAGACACACAACACAGACACACAACACACAACACACAACACACAACACACAAACACACAACACACAGACAACACACAGCACACAGACACACAGACACACAGACACACAGAACACAACACACAGACACACAGACACAGACACACAGACACACAGCACACAGAACACAAACAGACACACAGCACACAGACACACAGAAACACACAGACACACAGACACACAGACACACAAACACCACACAAAAACACAGACACAAACGCAAAACCACAGAAACACACACACACACAGACACACAGACACACAGACACAAACACACAGAACAAACACAGACACACAACACACAGACACACAGACACACAACACAAACCAAACACAACACCAACAAACACAGACACACAACACACAACACACAACACAACACACAACACACAGACACACAGACACACAGCACACAGAAACAAACACACAGAAACAACACAGACACACAGACACACAGAACACACAGAACACAGACACACAGAACACGACACACAGAACACAGCAACAACACAAAACAACACAGACACACAGACACACAACAAACACAAAAGACACACAGCACACAACACAAAACACACAACACAAAACACACAGACACACAAACACAAACACAGACACACAGACACAAGACACACAGACACACAGAACACAACACAGACACACAGACACACAGACACACAACACACAACACAAACAAAACAACACAACAGAAACACAACACACAAACACACAGACACACAGCACACAGACACACAGAACACAGACACACAGACACACAGACACACAGACACACAGACACAGACACACAGACACACAGACACACAGACACACAGACACAAAACAGACAACCAGACACACAACACACAGAACACAGCACACAGACACACAGACACACAAACACAGACACAACACACAACACACAACACACAACACACAGACACAACACACAACACACAACACACAACACACAGACACACAGACACACAACACACACACACAACACACAACACACCAAACAACACACAACACACAACACACAAAACACAACACACAACACACACACACAGACACACAACACACAGACACAAACACACAGACACAACAACAACCAGACACACAGACACACAGACACACAGACACACAGACACACAGACACAACACACAGACACACAGCACACAGACACACAGAAACACACAGACACACAGACACAACACACAACACAGAACACACACAGACACACAGACACACAGAACACAGAACACAGAACACAGACACACAGACACACAAACACAGACACACAACACACAACACACACAACACCAACACACAAACACAGACACACAACACAACAAACACACAACACACAACAACAGACACACAACACAACACAAACACACAACACAAACACACAACACACAACACACAACACAACACACAACACACAACACGACACACAGACACCAGACACAACACCAGACACACAGACACAACACACAGACACACAGACACACAGAACACAGACACACAGACAAACACAACACACAAACACACAACCCAAACACAACACACAAACACACAAGAAACACACAAAACACACGCCAGAACACAGACACACAGACACACAGACACACAGAACACAACAACAAACACACAACAACACACAACACACAACACACAAACACAAACAACACAACACACAACACCAGACAACAGACACACAGACACACAGAACACAGACACACAGAACACAAACACAGACCACAACACAGACACACAGACACACAGACACACAGACACACAGACACACAGACACCAGACACACACACAACACACAGACACACAGAAACACACACAGACACACAGACACACAGACACACAGAAACACACAGACACACAAACACACAGACACACAGACACACAGACACACAGACACCAGACACACAGAACACAGACACACAGACACACAGACACACAGACACACAGACAACACACAGACACACAGAACACAACACGACACACAGACACACAGACACACAGACACACAACAACGACACACAGACACACAGACACAAACACAAACACAGACACACAGACACACAGACACAGAACCCACCAAACCAAGAACACAGACACACAGACACTGACACAAACACACAGACACACAGACACACAAACAGACACACAGCACACAGCACAAGAAACACACAGACACACAGACACAAGAACACAGACACACAACACACAACCAACAAAACACACACAGACACAACACAAACACAGACACACAGAACAAACAAAGAACACAGACACACAGAACACAGAACACAGACACACAGACACACAGCACACAGACACACAGACACACAGACACAACACACAACACAAACACAGACACACAACACACACACACAACACACAAACACACAGACACACAGAACACAGACACACAGACACACAGAAACAAACACAGACACACAGACACACAACACACAACACACAGCACACAACACAACAACACACACCACAGACACGAACACAGACACAGACACACAGAACACAGACACAGCACACAAACACAGAACACAGAACAAACACAGACACACAGACACACAGACACACAACACACAACACACAACACACAACACACAACAAACAACACACAACACACAGACACACAACACACAAACACACAACACACAGACAAACAGACACACGCACACAGACACACAGACACACAGACACACAGACCACAGACACACAGACACAAGACACACAGACACACAGACACACAGACACACAGAACACAACACACAACACAACACCAACACACAGACCACAACACAACACACAGACACAAACACAGACACACAGACACAACACACACACACAACACACAACCAAACACAACACACAACACACAACACAACAACACACAGAAACACAGACACACACACACAGACACAACACACAAACACACAACACACAGACACACAACACACACACACAACACACAACACACAACACAACACACAGAACACACACACAGACACACAGACACACAGACACACAACCCAACAACACACAACACACAACACACAGACACACAACACACAGAACACAGACACACAGCACCAGACACACAACACACAGACACAACACACAGAACACAGACACACAGAAACACAGACACACAGACACACAGACACACAACAACACAGAACACAGACACACAACAACACAAAAACACAACACACGACACACAGACACACAGACACACAACACACAGACACACAGACACACAACACACAACACACAAGACACACAGACACAAGAACACAGACACACAGAACACAGACACACAGACACACAGACACAGACAACAGAACACAGACACACAGACACACAGACACACAAACACAGACACAACACAGACACACAGACACACAGAACACAGACACACAGAACACAGACACACAGACACACAGACACACAGACACACAGACACACAACACACACACACACACACACACACACACACACACAACACACACACACACACAACAACACAGACACAAAAAACAACACACACACACAGACACACAGACACACACAACACACAGACACACAGCACACAGACACACAGACACACAGACACACAAACACAGACACACAACACACAGACACACAACACACAACACAACACAACACACAGACACACAACACCACACACACAACACACACACAACACACAACACACAACACACAACACACAACACACAGACACACAGCACACAGACACACAGACACAACACAAACACAGACACACAGACACACAGACACACAGACACACAGACACACAGAACACAACAGACACAGACACACAAACAACAACAGACACCCAGACACACAGACACACAGACACACAACACACGCACACAAACACAGACACACAGACACACAACACACAACACACAACACACAAACACAAAACACAGACACACAAACACACAACACAGACACACAGAAACACAGACACACAGCACACAGACACACAGACACACAGACACACAGAACACAGACACACAGACACACAGACACACAGCACACAGACACACAGAACCAAACACAGACACACAACACACAGACACACAACACACAGACACAACACAAAACACACAGACACACACACACACAACACACACACACACACACACACAACACAACACACAGACACAACACACAACACACAAACACAGACACACAACACACAGACACACAACAAACACAAACACACAGAAACAGACACACAGAACACAGACACACAGACACACAGACACACAGAAACAACACACAGACACACAGACCAGACACACACACAACACAAACACAGACACACAGAAACAACACAGACACACAGACAAGACACACAGACACACAACAACCAAAACCAACACACAGAACACAGACACACAGACACACCCAAACAGACACACAGACACAAGACACACAGACACACAAACACAGACACACAGACACACAGACACACAGACACAAACACAGACACACAGACACACAGAACACAGAACACAGAAACAGACACACAGACACACAGACACACAGACACACAGACACACAGACACACAGACACACAGACACACAGACACACAACACACAGACACACAGACACACAACACACAACACACAACACACAACACCAACACACAAACACAGACACACAGACAACAACACACACACACAAGACACACAAACAACAGACACAACAGACAAACACACAACACACAGACACACAGAACACACAACACACAGACACACAGACACACAGAACACACAACACACAGACACACAACACACAGACACACAGACACACAGACACACAACACACAGACACAAACACAGACACAGACACACAGACACACAGAACACAAACACACACAGACACACACACACAACACAACACACACACACAACACACAACAAACACAACACACAACACACAGACACACAGACACACAACACAACACACAACACACAACACACACACACAGCACACAGACACAGACACACAGACACAACACACAGACACACAGACACACAGACACACAGAACACAGACACACAGACACACAGACACACAGACACACAGACACACAGACACAAACACAGACACACAACACACACACACAAAACACACAACACACAACACACAACACAAACACACCAAACAACACACAAGACCAACACAACACACAAACAACACACAACAAAGCACACAGACACACAGAACACAGACACAAACACACAGACACACAGACACACAGAACAAACACAGCACACAGACACACAGACACGCACACAAACACAGACACACAGACCACAGAACACACAACACACAGAACACAGACACACAGACACACAGAACACAGACACACACAGACACACAAACACAGACACACAGACACACAGACACACAGACACACAGACACACAGACACACAGACACACAGAAAAACAGACACACAGACACACAGACAACAACACCAGACACACAGAACACAGACACACAGACACACAGACACACAGACACACAGAACACAAAACAGACACACAGACACACAACACAAACACACAACACACAGACACACACAAACACGACACACAGACACAGACACAGACACACAGACAAACACAGACACAGACACACAGACACACAGACACACAGACACACAGACACACAGACAACAGACACACAGACACAAGACAAACAGACACACAGACACACAGACACACAGACACACAGCACACAGAAACAGAACACACACAGACACACAGAACACAAACACACAGAACAACAGGCCACAGACACAACACACAGACACCAGACACACGACACACAGAAACACACAGACACACAGACACACAGACACACACAGACACACAACACACAGACAACAGACACACAGAACACAGACACACAGAACACAACAACAACACACAGACACACAGACACACAGACACACAACACACAGACACACAGACAACAGCACACAGACACACAGACACAGCACACAGCACACAGACACACACAAAACACACACAACACACACACACACACACACACACACAACACACAACACACAAAACACAACACACAACACACACAGACACCAACACACAACACACAGACACACCAACACACACACAACACACAGACACACAGACACAACACACAGACACACAAAACACAGACACACAGACACAAACACAGCACACAGACACAGAACACGACACACAGAACACAACACACAGACACCAGACACAAACACACACACACAAACACAGACCACAACACACAACACACAACACACAACACAAACACACAACACACAACACAACACACAACACACAACACACAGACACACAACACACAACACAAACACAACACACAGACACACAACACACAACACAACACACAGACACACAGACACACAGACACACAGAACACACACAACACACAGACACACAACACAACACACAGACACACAGACACACAACACACAAACAAACACAAACACACAACACACAACACACAAACACACAGACACAACACACAGAACACACAGACACACAGACACACAGACACACAACACAGACACACAGACACACAACACACAACACAACAACACAGACACACAGACACACAAACAAACACAGACACACAGACACACAGACAACCAAAGCAACAACACCGAAAAACCCATCAAAAAAACCCAACCCAAAACCCCCCAAAAAAAAAAAACCAGCAAAGAAAAGCCAAAACCGAACCGCACACGAAAAGACACACAAAAACCGAAAAGACCAAGAACCGACCCCCAAAAAACAAAAAAAAAAAAGGCCCAAAACCCAAAAAACCAAGCAACGAAAAAAACAACACAAACCCAAAAACAAAAAAACAAACCAAAAAAACAACACCAGCCAAACAAACCCAAAAACCCAAAAACACCCAAAACAAAAACCCCACCAAGCAAAGAAAAGAAAACAAAGAAACCAAAAAACCAAGAAACAGCCAAGCCAAGAAAAGACCCGCCCAGCCAAAAACAAAAAAAAACCCGCCCCCGAAACGCCCCCCCCCAACCCAAACCCCCCCCGGGCACACGCCCGCCCCCCAAAAAAAAACCCAACCCGACACAAAACCCGCCCAGCAGCAAAACCAGAACCAAACCCAAAACAGAAAAGAAAAAAACAGGCAAAAAAAACCAAAAAAACCCAAAAGCAAAGAACAAAAAAAAAACAACAAACCCAACAACCAAAAACCCAAACACAAAAAACAAAAGCAAAAACAAAAACCCCCAAAACCCCCAAAACCCAAACCCCCAAAACCGCCCCCCCCGGACCCGACCGACCCAAAGCCCCAAAAAAAAAACAAAGAAACGGCAAAGCCAACCCCCAAAAAAAAAGAAAAGGGGAAAAAGTAAAAAACCCAAGCAAAAAAAAAAAAACCAAAAAAGAAAAAAAAACAAAACAAAAAAAAACGAAAAACAAAACCCAAAACCAAAAAGAAAGGCAAAAAGGTTTTGGGGAAAAACAAGAAAGAAAAAAAACCAAAAAAAAAAAAACAAAAAAGGGAAAAAGGGGGGCCGGAAAAACCCAAAAAAAAAAAAAAAAACCCCGGGGGGAAAAACCCCGGGGGAAAACACGTTTCGAAACCCCGGGGGGGAAAAAAAAACCCGGGAAAAACCCCAAAACAAATTTTAAAACCCCCAAGACCCAACAAGAAAACCAAACCCCGGGAAAAGAAAAAACAAAAAAAAAAAAAAAACCCCCCAAAACCAAAATTAAAAAACAAAAAAACCAAAGGCCAAAGAACAAAAAAAAAGAATTTCCCCAAAGCCCAAAAAAAAAAATTTGAAATTTGGGTTTTTGCATTTTTGGGTGTATTTTTGCAGTTTAATTTGTTTTTAAAAAATTTTTAAAATTTTCCAGGGTTTCAAAAGGGGGTGGAATTTTGGTTAAAAAATTTGAAAAATTAAAAACTTTTTTGTTTTTTTTAAAACCCCTTTTATTTTTAAATTATTTGTTTTTAAAAAATTTAAATAATTACGGGTTTTTAAAAGGGAAAAAAGGTTTTCAAATTTAAAAAATTTAATTTTCAAATCGGAAATTTAAGGGAATTTAAATTTAAAAAAGGAAAGGTTTTAAATTTTTTAAATTAATTTTACTTTTTAAAAAAATCGTTTTTAAATTTTAAAGAAATTTAAAAGAATTGGGGTTTTTTAGGGTTTAAATTAATTTTGCGGTCGGGTTAAATTTCAAACCTTTTTTCCCTTTTTTTGGGGGGGGAAAATAAAAAACCTTTTGGGGTTTTTAAAATTAATAAATAAAATTTAATTCAAAAACAAAATCAAAATTTTTAAAATAAATATTTTAAAAAATTTTTTTTTAAATTAAAAAACAAATTTTAAAATTTAAACCAATTTCTAGTCGGGCATGAAAATTTTTATTTAAAACTAATTTTTGGTTTTTTGATTTAGGTTACAAAATTTTGTATTTTTTATTCCGTTTTCTTTAAACTACTTTTCTAAAACCCCATGAAGTTAAAGGGCAAAAGAAATTAAAGTAACCATGAAAAGTTTTTTAAAATTATTTTTTAAATTTTAAAAAAAATTTTCAATTTCAAGGAAATTTTAAAATTAAAATTTAATTAAAAATTAAAATTTAAAATAAAAATCATTTCCCAAAATGGGTGGTTTTTTTTTTTGGAAAAAAAAATAAATTTTTTTTTTTATTTTTAAATTTTTTTTTTTAAAATTTAATTTAGTTTGTAAAATTTTTTTAAAATTTCCGGCAAAAGCCCCAAAAATTTTTTTTTAAACCGAAAAAATTTTTTTAAAGGTTTAAAAAGTGAAAAAACAAAACTACCCAAAAAAAAAAAAAAATTAATTAAAATTTATTTTTAAATCTTTTTTAAAATTTTAAAAAAATTTTTCGTTAACCAAGTTAAAATGCGGGCCAAATTTTTAAAAAAATTAGGGGAATTTTTCCAAAGGGGGTTTTAAATAATCCCTGGCCAAAAATTTTAAAAATAAAAAAACAAATTTATAATTTAAATTTAAAAAAAAAAATTTTTATTTTAATTTAAAATTTTTAAAATTAAAAAAAATAACTTTAAAAAAAAAGGGGGCCCGAAAAAAAAAAAAAAAAAAAAAAAAAAAAACACAAAATTTGCAACAAAAAGAAAAAAAAACCCCACCCCCAACCCCCAAAAACCCCACAAAAAAAAAAAAAAAAAAAAAAACGAACACAAAGCCAAAAAAAAAAAAAAAGGCCGCAACCGGGAAAAAAAAAACCCCCAAAAAGACAAAAAAAAAAAAAAAACAAAACCTTTAAAAAAAGGAAGGTTTTAGAACCCCAAATTTAACGGGAAAAACAAAAAAAGCGGGGAAAAAAAGGACAAAAAAAAAGCCCAAAAAAAAAAAGCCCCCAAAAATTACCCGACCCAAAAAAAAAAAAAAAACCACAAATTTTTACCAAAAAACAAAAAAAAAAAAAAACCCAAAAAGAAACGGGGAGAAAAAACACCCAAAACCAAAAAAAAAAAAAAAACAAACCAAAAGAAAAACAAAAAAACGAAAAAAGAAAAAAAAAAACAAAAAAAAACCCTTTACACGACAAACCGCCACCCCCCAAAAAAAAACCCCCCACAGGAAAAAAACAAAACCCAAACCCAGACCAAAAAGAACCAACCCCGGGAAAAAAAGAAAGGGGAAAAAAACAAAAAAACCAAAAAAACCCCCAAAAAAAAAAAAAAAAAAAACCAAAAAGACAAAAAAGCACCAAACCCCCCAAAAAAACCCCCCAAAAAGGGAAAAAAAAACCCCCCCCAAAAACAAACAAGAAAACCAAACCCCAACGAAACAAACAAACACAAAAAAAAAAAAAACAAAACAAAACCGACAAAAAAAACCCAAAAATAAAAAAAAACCAGAAAACAACAAAAAAAGAAAAACCCAAAAAAACAGACACACAGACACACAGACACAAGAACACACAGACACACAGACACACAACACACAGACACACAGACACCCAAAACACAGACACACAGCACACAGACACACAGACACACAGACACACAACACACAGACACACAGACACACAGACACACAACAACAGAACACAGACACACAGAACACAGACACCAGACACAGACACACAGACACACAGAAACAACACACAGAACACAGACACACAGACACACAGACACACAGAAACAACACAGACACACAGACACACAGACACACAGCACACAAACACAGACACACAACACACCAGACACAGAAACACAACACACAGACACACAAACAGACACACAGACACACAGAACACAGAACACAGACACAAACACAGACACACAGACACACAGACACACAGACACACAGACACACAGACACACACACACAGACACACAGACACACAGACACACGACACACAAACACAAACACACAGACACACAACACACAGACAAACACACAGACACAAACACACACAAACACAAACACACAGAACACAGACACACAACAACAAACACACACACACAGCACACAACACACAGACACAAGACAACAACACCAAGACACACAGACACACAGACACACAGACACACAACACACAGACAACAAACACAACACAACACACAACACACACACACACACAGACACAACAACAACACAACACACCACAACACAACACACAACACACAACACACAACACACACACACACACACAACACACAACACACAACACAGACACACAGAACACAAACACAACACACAGACACACAGAACACAGAACACAGACACACAACACAAGACACACAGACACACAGACACAGAACAGACCACAGAACACAGACAAAGAACACAGACACAAGACACACAGACACACAGACACACAGACACAAGACACACAGACACACAGACACACAGCACACCACGCACCAGACACACAGACACACAGAACACACAGACACACAGACACACAACAACAGACACACAGACACACAGAACACACACAGACACACACACACACACACACACACACACACACACACACACTCACACACACACACACACACACACACACACACACACCCAGACACACAGACACACAGACACACAGACACCCTGACACACTGACACAGACACACAGACACACAGACACACAGACACACAGACACATAGACACACAGACACACAGACACAAGAACACAGACCACAGACACAGACAGATAGACACACAGACACATAAGACACACAGATACATAGACACACATACACATATACACGCAGATACACAGACACATAGACACACAGACACACTGGCACACAGACACACAGACACAGACACAAACACACAGACACACAGACAACAGACACACAGACCACAGACACAACAGACACACAGACACACAGACACACAGACACTACACAGGCACACAGACACACAGACACAGACACACAGACACACAGACACACAGACACACAGACACACAACGACACACAGACACACAGACACACAGACACACAGACACACAGACACACAGACACACAGACACAGACACAGACACACAGACACACAGACACACAGACACACAGACACACAGACACACAGACACACAGACATACAGACACACAGACACACAGACAGACAGGCACACAGACACAGACACACAGACACACAGACACACAGACACAGACACACAGGCACACAGACACACAGACACAGACACACAGACATACAAGCACAAAGACACACAAGCACACAAATGCGCAATTATCCAAACTTGCAAACCCCAAAACACGTAAACGGAAACATACAAACACAATAAGAGATCAAAATATTGATTGTGACATGCTAACCTGACGATGACTTGCTGAAAATGGTAATTTCATTTGTTTAGCGATACTCATCCTTCAATCCGATTTTATTTGTTTACCGACACAGCGGTTGTTTATCGTTTACTTATGTTTACGTTAAATATGAAATAGACACTGTTATTTCCTCTTGGTCTAAAGAAAACGCAGACAACCCTTTGCATTTCATTACCTATTAAAGGTGATCGTGTTTTTCACGAGAATGTTACAATTTTGCAATATCATGCAATTTTAATATCAACAACTTAAAGAATGGGGGAAATAGGTTCTTTTAACATAAGTAGCCCATCTCAGATTATATAGTCCTCGTAACGTAAAGGACGCATTATTGAAATATAATGAAAAAACAATGAAAGTGGAAAGAAGAAAATTCCAAATTATTTAAAAAACAACTAATAAATTCCAAAAGGCCAGGAACTTAAGATGGAAGATGCAACTAACAAAAACTCATGATAGCGGATCCACACCAAACCCATCGTCTCGGTGTCTATATTCTACATACACTCTATAGAATAATCGAAACAACGTTAAAAAATAGGCGTAAATGGTTGACCAAATGGGCAATCATTTTATTTAATGTTAGTTCTATTATAAAGAATGAAAAGGTGACTACAGCGAAAAATGTTGAAAGTAAAAACGATAAAACTTGGAATAAGTCACTTAACAATCGCAATACATTGCATGATTAAATGCTGTTTACAAAAGGATTCTAAATTTGTTTTGGTTATCAATTTCAATTTACTGAGTGAAAGTTAATAAAAACAGCTGGAATAACAATAGTATGTTTGCCTAATATCTTATCTTGCACTGATTATTCGTCAGATACGCTTTTAAAGTAGTGTGAATAAATTAAACGACATCCGTGGTGATTGTGTACGAAACAAAACATTGCGGTAAGCCTATGACATTGTATTATACTGTTAACATTTTGTAATTCCTTCATAAACTAGATTAGCGCTTCCTGTCTGTTTCACTATTATCCTAAATGACCCACAAATGTAACGTTGTACCCAGTTGCGATGAGTTTCAAATATACTTAGCACATCTCTTCGCCTTTGAATATACTAAACTTTCATCGCTTTCCACTCATAGAGTACAAGAAAATAACAGTGTAGTTATGAATAAATGGACAATTTCCTTTAACTTTACTAGGGAATGATTTTTTAGCTGGATTTTTGGTGAATGCATAAAATTGTTATTAGTGATATTTTATATATTACAATAATAAGTTAGTCGCAAAACCATCTGTTTAATAAAAATACATACCTACACAATGAATAACAACAAAAAATATAATATAATACAGGATGCCCCAGTTGACATATTTTACACGTGATTATTGACTAAACGAAAGAAATGTGCGGTGTCAACCAATGAGTTCCAAAATTCGAAAAGTTTTTTCCCAATCACACGCCCACGTGGCCGTGGCCATTTCCCACGCAGATAGATTCTTTTCGAGGTCGTTTTTCAACCCCTACACGGAATTTTCTACCCTTGATATTTTTATCCCTAATTAGTGACCTTTTGGCTGGGAGTCGGCTTCTTTTCGGGGGCCATTTTCAACCCCTTGATGGAATTTTCAGCCAATGACGGTATTTTCGCCCAATGTTTAGGGTGCGGAGAGGGGAGTGGGGATGGTGAAAAGACATTTCCACTCCTAATTAAGGCCTCAGCCCCTGGAGGGTAGGCAAATGTTATGATTGGAGGACCTGAGGGAAGGCCACACCCCCTAGTTTCTGATTGGTTACAGGGCGGTAGCTTATCTACCATTTTGGAGGCCATTTTGTCGACCATTTTGTCGGCCATGTTGGTAAATTTAAAAATAGTATTCTAATAAGGTGCTCATAACACAGGTATGGAACAGCCCCTGGTTTCTGATTGTTGGGGGCCATTTTGATTTTTAATTACGCCATTCTGGCTTCAGGGTGGTCCTTAGGCCCACTACTCAACCGCTGTGCTCTGATTGGAGGACTAAGTCTCTGCATTCTGATTGGTTATGGCGGGAAAATTGAATTTGGGGGGCCTAATTGTAACTTGTAAGAGGGGTATAGGGATTAGTAACTTGCTCTTGGAGCTTCACCCCGCTTATCGTGATCGGAACTTGTTCGTGGACCTTCGCCCATTGTCGTGAACCCCTTGTCAGGAAATTTGAATTTGTATTCTAATAAGTGGGGCCCTAATTCGAACTGGCAAGACAGCTGTGGGGCTTCGCAACTTGCTGTCGGGACTTCGCCCTCCTTGTCGTGGCCCGTAGGCGTGAAATCTGAATTTGTATTTATGGCGGGTATTCTGATAAGGGTGGCGTAACGCTAACTTGTAAGTCAAGTATGGGGCTTCGAAACTTGCTCGCGGGCCTTCACCCGTGCCTTGACTCCCTTGGCGGAAAATTTGAATTTGTGTTGTCGTATTCCGAACTTGTTCGTGGGTCTTCTCCCATCGTCGTGGGTGGGTGGGTGGGTGGTGGGTGCGTGCGTGCGTGCGTGCGTGCGTGCGCGTGCGCGTGCGTGTGCGTGCGTGCGTACTTGCGTGCGTGCGTGCATGCGTGCGTGCGTGTGTGCGTGCGTGGGTGTGTGTCCCTGTGTGTATGTATGTCTATGTGGATGTATACTAGTATTTACGATAACTCCAGAACGAAAATACCTATGTATTTAATTGTATTTAAGCTTGTTTAGAGCTGATTAGATTTTGAGAGAAATGCAGCTGTGGTAAGGGAGGGGGGTTATTAGGAGCAGTTTTTGTTTTTATCAAATATTTCTAAGCAGCTGCATATTTCAAAGACATAAAAATATCTAGATATAGACCTTAAACATATCGATTAATTGTGTTCTATGAAATTTTTTGATATGACGCGTAATTTAGCGGCAAAAAAGTTCCAAAAGTAGAATTTAAGTGTTAGTTCAAATGTTTTCATTGTCTGAATAACGATTTATTTTATAACAAAAGTGTAGACGTATTTCTTAGAAAATTTAATTATACATTTCCCTTATAAATTTTTTTAACGTAAAGCGAAATAAATGTAAAAATTATAAAGATGATTGAAAATGCTGAAGCTGTATTATCGATATTTTTATAGAAGCGGACGGATTTGGAATTTTTTTACATTAACATGTATTTGTGTCTATTAATCTCTATCTGACATAAAGTTTTAAACGTCATTCTGACATAGACTATTGTTTTTGTTTTTACAATGTTGTCTGTTTTCGTTATGAAATTATAAAAAGGAGGTTGTGTAGTTATCTTCCAAAAATTGAAACTAAAATTATTTCATTTCTTTTTATTTAAGTTATCATCTAGATGTCTATTAACCTCTGTCTGTCATGAAGTATTAAACGTCTTTTTGACATTGTTTTTGCGTTTACAATGTTGCCTAGTTTCATAATGAATTTCTTATAGAGGTTGCATAATTATCCTTAAAAAAAATAATTAAAATCATTTCATTTCTTTTAATTTCCATTTTATAAGTTGGAAGGTCGTGTGTCCGCACCAGATTTTTCTAAATCATATACTAACATCATTTGAGACTGTATAATCGGCGTCGAAGGAATAAGTTTCCCTCAGAATACTCCTTTCTTCTTATACCTATATCCCATTCTCAAACAACCATCCATTGTAGCCTAAAAAAATTAACTCAATAACTTTGATTTTCTGTCAGTTTTGCATACTATTATGTATTTGTTTTAGGTCGTGTTATTGTAATGTGGATCAATATTTTCGTCTACGTCTTGGTTTTCATATTAATTTTATTAGCATACTTTAAATGGTCTTTCCACTATTGGAAACGGCATCGTATTCCGTATTTAGAAGCTAAAATACCATTTGGTACTATAAGTAATCCAATATCATTAACTGAATCTATTTCTGATGTTGTGTTACGTCAATATAAACAAAGCAAAGATTTGGGATACAAATATGTAGGACTATTTGCATTAACTATTCCACAACTTATGATTCTTGATCCTACCCTAATAAAACGTATTTTGGTTAAAGATTTCAATATGTTTACAGATCGTGGGTTTTATTTCAATGAAAAAGAAGACCCTTTAAGTGCACACCTGTTTACTCTATCTGGGCAAAAGTGGAAAAAATTAAGAGCAAAACTTACACCGACCTTTACATCATGTAAAATAAAGTTAATGACTGGGTTAATCGTATCTTGCGGATACCGATTGCGGAATGCAATGTCTCAGATTTGTGACAAAGGATCATTTGAGGTTAAAGATATCTTGGAACGATACACAACAGATGTAATTGGTAATTGTGCTTTTGGGATTGACTGCAACAGTTTTTCTGATCCAAATAGTGATTTTTGCAAATACTCTAGAAAGCAATTTTTACCAACCAAATATGAAAACTTCAAAATGTTTGTATCATTTATGTTTCCTTCTTTTTCCGAATTTATAGGAATGAAGGTAATCTCAACCGGTGTCACAAACTTTTTTATGAAAATACTCAGAGAATCAGTTCATTACCGTAAAGAAAACAATGTAGTTCGAAACGATTTTCTACAAATACTTATAGATTTGATGCATTACAAGGACCAATCTGCAAACGAAGATGTAATTAGTTTTGAGCAATTAGCTGCACAGTCATTTTTATTCTTCTCGGCCGGTTTTGAAACTTCATCCAGTACAATGGGTTTTTGCCTGTTCGAGCTATCGCTCAACCAATCCATACAAAAAAAAGTGAGAGACGAAATTATCTCAGTTTTAAAAAAACATAGTGGTGCTATTACCGACAGAAGCCTCAAAGATATGAAGTATTTACATTGTGTCATAAATGGTATGTATTTTTTACTCATTGATTCATGTAATGTGTGCTACATAATCAATTGCAGAGGTTCTGAGGAAATACCCGCCAATCCCAATTTTGAATAGAAAATGCATTTTTGATTACAAAATACCAGAAAGCGATATCGTCATTAAAAAAGGAATCAACATCATAATACCATCGATTGGTTTACAAAATGATCCCGAATTTTTCCCTAACCCGCATCAATTCAATCCTGAAAGATTTGAAAAAACGAATTTGCCGGATATTGTACCATTTACTTACCTGCCGTTTGGAGAAGGGTCTAGATCGTGCTTGGGTAAGTTTTGGATGGAGTTTTTAACAAAACGATGCAATATCGTATAAACGTTTACAAAATAACCATTGCAGAAAAGCATACACTCTTTTTGAGCTCTTTAGTACCAGAATTCTTCAATTTATGCTCATATTTTGGTTTTCTTAAATTTGTTAACATTTTTTAAGACTTTAAGTTTTAGAAAGTGGCTATCTTGGCGTAGTAGTATTAAGGTATTAATAAAACCTGGAGGCTAAACCACCTCCAGATTTGGATGCTTGTAAGTTACAGAGT
This sequence comes from Vesta saturnalis, assembly GCA_036346205.1. Lineage (NCBI taxonomy): Eukaryota > Metazoa > Arthropoda > Insecta > Coleoptera > Lampyridae > Vesta > Vesta saturnalis. The sequence goes on from JARFJB010001516.1 coordinate 1,875,988, forward strand.
TGAGATATGTGTAGTTAATACCATCAAACCGCCACTTGCAATAAAAAAATAATGACGCTGCTCAGAATTCGTTGAACATTGTCAATGTTAATGGTCTATTAAATATAGTATTTTTATTATACTGTCTCGTTTGTGTGTGTGTGTGTGTGTGTGTGTGTGTGTGTGTGTGTGTGTGTGTGTGTGCATGTGTTTGTGTGTGTGTGTTGTGTGACTGTGAGTGTCTGTGTGTGTGTGTGTGTGTGTGTGTGTGTGTGTGTTGTGTGTTTGTGTTGTGTTGTGTTGTGTGTGTGTGTGTGTGTGTGTGTGTGTGTGTGTGTGGTGTGTGTGTGTGTGTGTGTGTGTGTGTGTGTGTGTGTGTGTGTGTGTGTGTGTGTGTGTGTGTGTGTGTGTGTGTGTGTGTGTGTGTGTGTGCGTGTTGTGTGCGTGTATGTGTGCGTGCATGCGTGCGTACGTCCGTACTTGCGTGCGTGCGTCCGTGTGCCTGTGCGCATGCGCGTGCCTGTGCGTGTGCGTGTACGTGTGCGTGTGCGTGTGCGTGTGCGTGTGCTGCATGTGCGCGTGTGCGTGTGTGTATGTGTGTGTATGTGTGCGTGCGTGCGTGCGTGCGTGCATGCGTGCGTGCGTGTGTGTTGTGTGATACTCATATGGAAATCGTATGATGTAGAAAGTGATTTGTACTTGACATTTGATAAAATTTTGCTAAGTTAGCAGATTTTGTGAAAGCCTCTAGAGAACAGTTTTGTTAAATTAATCGTCATTAATTTATGTTGAGTGGAGTTTTTCAGTACCTTAATTGACGTTACTCAAACTCAGTCACGATATTCGTGTATAGTTACCACATGAGCGGTTTTTAATTTTGCAAAATACATAGAAAAGAAGTTTCTCGTGAAACTTGACATGTTAGCTTATTAAATAAAGTTTTTTGACTGGTTAGGTGATGATAGGAGAGGGACTATGACTGGTGTCCTTTTTAGTTAGTGTATGTCCAGTCTTGAATGCGTAATGATGTAGAACAATAACGTGACGAGTTTTGACACACCTACTCCTAAGCGGCGACAGAGAAAGAGATAGATGTGTTACCCGTCGATTTGGTAAAGTATTTGAAAGCGTAGTGTCTTCTAAACGATAAAAAACGTCATCTCCAACAAGTAAAATTAGCCTAGAAAATGATTATTACGAAAAATTTGAACATACCTTCAGAACAAATATGTCGCATGTTAAAAAATTTACAATCGCCACTCGTTCTATGACGACCGCATTTAAATATTTAATACAAAATAACGTTACTCGTTATAGTTTAAAAAATCACCTTAGTAAAGAACTTCCTATTTTCAATGGCAATGTGGAAGATTTGCATACCTTTATTTCAACGTTTAAAAGATCCACAAAAACGTGCAATTTCAACGAAGAGTAAAATTTTATCCGCCTTCAAAAAACTCTAAAAGGTTTCACTTTTGAAGCAGTGACAGCTCTGTTTATATGCCCGGATAATGTAGATGTCACTCTACAGACCCTTAAAACTAGATTTGGACATCTTGACTTTTTGGAGTCAATGATCAATGGAGTTAACTTTTTCCCTACAATTACCAGTCGCTACTCATTGTCAATTATACAGTTTTAAAATGCTGTATAGAACCTTAAAGTAACAACGTGGTCTGTAAATATGGAAGCACATATCAATAATCATCAACTTTTAAATTTGTTGGTGATGAAATTACCTGAACATTTACAATTTCATTGGGCCAGAAATGTAACAAAAAATCACAAACAAGCTGTTATTGCAACTTTGTCGGAATTTTCCGTGTAGTTACAAGAAGAATCCTTAGCAGCTAGTGTTCAGCATAAACCTTTAAGTTCGAGCTCTTCTTCCACTGACAGAAATCAAGAAAGCAAATTAAAAAATTCTGTTTTATTTGGATCTAAACATGTAACAAAAAAGTTTAGGATGCTAATTTTGTTCTAACCCAAATCGTTCCATATAAAAATGTAACCGATTCTTAGCTCTTGCCGCAGAAAAAAGATGGAAATGGGTAAAAGAACGAAAAGTATGCCTTCGTTGTCTTCCTTCGTCGCATTGTTTGTTTAAATGCAGAAATAAGAAAAGTGGAGTACAAGATTTTCAACAATATCACAATGCTATTTTATACTCAGGACGTACCAGTGCAGCAGCAACATAATCTTCAAGTACATGAAGAGGATGGTCAAGTAAATGATCGTGATAAGAAGGAAAAGAAGGAACCAGGGCCCGAATGTTCAACGTGCTATGTAAATGAAGAACACATATTACAAAACCAATCCCCAGTTAAAACTGTATTTCTTCCAATCCTTCCTGTCACTAGTATGGGAAATAAAAAGTATGTTAAAACATTTGCTCTCTTTGATGAAGGCAACACACTAACATTAATGAATTCTCGTCTCGCCGAAGAAGTCGGTGTAGAAGGTAAAACAGACCCGTTGAAAATGTGGTGGACAAATACTAATTCACGCATAGAGGTAGATTCCAAACGAGTGAAAATCAAAAAGCATGAAGCCTAACAAACGACGGATGTGTTGCCCGTACTGTCTCAAACTTATAGCTACCAGTCTAATTTGTAGATGTTAGAAAATCTAATAAATAGAGACTACAGACTATCGAAAATTCAGTTAGCCAATTTACAGAAATCCAAACCCCTCCTATTTATATATCAAGATAACTTTGATTTAACACTAGCAAGAGAAGTCATTCAAGGTTCAACTAACACTTCAGTTGCTTCAAAATTGAAATTAGGATGACTTGTTCATGTCACAATGTTTCAATTTGAAGAAACAGTTGACTCCAAATTTTTACTGCACTGTAACGTTTACGCAGATGAAGTGCATAGTGCGTTAAAAGACTTAATACGTCAAGCAATTGTTATTGATAACTTAGGTTGTGTTAAGATTACTATCTATAGAGTAGAAAATGGGCAAGGACAGCCAGTTTGCAGATAAATACTGCGAAAATGTTGAGGCATTTATAAGAAAAGGTTATGCCAGAGTCCTTACAAATGAAGATGCGGAGAAATATACAAATAAAACGTGGTACCTATTTCATTTTGATGTATGAAACCCAAACAAATCAACAAAGTTTCATTTTGTTTTTGGTGCCAAGGCTAAAATAAACGATATAAGTTTAAATGAGAACCTCATCAGAGAAGCAGACATGTTAAATTCCCTTTTAAATGTTTTATTCAAATTTCGTCAAAAATGCATTGCCGTCGTAGGAGATTTTGAAGAAATGTACTCGCAAATCTACATAACTAAAGAAAATCAAGATTCACAAAGATTTTTATGCCGGTGAAGATACAAAACGGCACCTATACTCACTTATCAAATTGAAGTACTTATCTTTGGTACAATTTGTTCTACAAGTTGTGTAATATATGTGTCACCACAAAATGCCAAGTAATATGCTGAACAATATTCAGAAACCGCAACAGCCATAGAAAAATATGTGTACATGGACGACTACCTAGATGGTTTTGAAAACGAGACAAATGCAATTATAGTAGGAATTGATGCTATAAACAAATATAACCGATGTGGGTTTAATTTGAGAAGGTGGTTTTGTAACTATAGAAGTCATGAGACATATTCCAGCTAGTTTGCGTGAAAAGGTCTGGTGAATGTAGAATTAGAAGAATGGCCCACAGAAAAGACCATACAACCAAACTGGAGCCCTACGGATGATACGTTAAGCTTTTCCGATAGATATACAAGGTGTCCTAGAAAGGTCTTTACAACGCTCTTCTACATAGAGTACACCTCAAAATAAAGTTACCTTAGTCCAAAAGTTGATAATAACCGAGCTACACGGTATCAAAGTTGAACACATGAATCACGAAGCCACGATTAGGGGACTTTAAAATCACTATAACTTTTTTTGTGCCACGGTGGTTGTCATTTTGGGGTTGGTAAATATTTTAGCATATCTTTTCCAGTTGAAAGAAGTGTACTTTATTCAAGCCGCTAGAAGCAACCTTTTCCGAGAAAAACGCATTTGAAACTGATGACGCATGTAACTTATCAAAGTGAGTCGAAAGCTGTTACAAGGTATTGCAACTTTTTTTGAAAAATTTGGCAAACTTAAAAGGTTTTTCCTTGTTGTTAAGGATAAAAAATAAGATAAATGCAATTTTAACACAAAAATTAGACTGAAAACTTAAATGCAAATACAAAACATGTCCTAAAAGCTCTTCAAAATGCCCACCGTTTTCAGGCATGCAAAGATTTACACGACGCAGAAAATTAAAATTAACCTTTGCGTAATTTCTTCATTATCTCTAAGGTTATTTGCTGCATCCTAAATACGCTGTCACAGCTGGTTTTCATCTTCTACCGAAATCATGTAAACCACGAACTTAATATATTCCCATAAAAATTCAATGGATTTATGTCGGGAGAACGTGGTGGCCAATTCACTGGAGCATCATTTCCTCTATCACTTCGGTACTGTTCATTCAAGTAATTTCGAACAGGTGATGAAAAATGTGGTGGAGTCCCATCGTGCATGAACCACATATCTCTGAATTTTTAGAGCTAAAGCCTCCAGTAAACCTGGCAACGAATTTTGACAATGGTGCAAGTAAATTTCACTGGTTAATATTTGCGGTAAAATGATAGGACCAACAATAATATTTCCTATTAACCCTGCCCACACATTAATTCTAAATTCATGTTTAAAATGTTTAACTTTGCAGATTTTCGTCTACATAAACGTATTCCTTATAAAAATTAGTCCTCTTCTTATGAAATACGCTTCGTCGGTGAATAAAGGGTTTTTTGGAAAGTGAAAACTAATTTCTCTTTGTACATTACTAAATCGATAAAAAACTAATCGCACTTCAGGATCATGGGGTAAGATGTCTTGATCTGCCTGCTCGTGGTATGGATGTAGCGGCTGTTCTCTAAGTATTCTATTAATGGTACTTTTAGACACTACTTCTCTGCTTAATCGTCTTGTACATAGTTCCGGATTTTCTCCAATACGTGCTAAAAAGTCTTTTTTCAATTTTAAGAATTCTTACGGAACGCGGCCTAATAATGATTATTTAAATTTGAATTTTTTTTTATTTTTGTTTGCCTTCAGCGGTTTCAGGAGCTAAGCAAGCGATTTCTCGAAGACGTCTCTCTACCGCAGCAAACGTTGGATGACTGGTATGACGATTTGGAAACCTTTTAGAGTAAACTCTGACACGCTATCGGCTATTTGCTTGACAATATCCAAAAACCAATAACGTGTCGGTATATTCTGCATTGGTATATTGCCTGGTCATGATGAAAATTTAGATAGGAAATTTAAGTTTTTCAAATTATTAATTATTAAGAAAATTTAGTAGTAGTTTTGTTTAGTTGAAACTACAGCAATGTAGAATATGCCGATTTAAACCTATGCCCATACAGTGCGTGCACTACGCAATGACGTGTCGTGTTTCTGCCAGTGCTCAAGGTAACTTTGCTCCAGGACTCACTAAGTTTATCTAAAATCTACATTTACGCGCAAAATTACCTAGAGATGCAACAAAATGAAATCCTTGGAAGACTAAGAGCTAAAGACTATGCTGCATGAATGTTGGTTAGCATTGGGTCCGAATGTTATTCAAAAGCTGTACTTATACTCTAATTTTTTTAGAGTTGCGGCAAATTGGATTGCATTGATGACAAATCTGTATTTGTGCACTAATTTCGTTGGGGTCGCTTCAAAATTAATTACCTCGATGTCCAAGAACTAACTACTGTGAAGTGTGTGGTGCAGTAATTGAAGTGAATTTTGACCAAAATCTGTATTTATTCCGCATTTCATTGGGGTCTCTAAGCAAATAATTGCCCTGATGAGCAAAAGTCAGATTATGTAACCCCATGGGGATTTCTGAGAGTTTGGGCCAAATATTGCCCAAAATCTACATTTATATTCCAATTTTGTGAGCTCTCAGCAAAATTGGTTGCATCGATGACCAAGCGTGATTATGTACATTACTATTTGTACAAACTGTAATCGATCATGTTTATTTGACGTTTATTTACCGATTTCTACATTTTGGAAGTATGATAAGTAAGAACTGCGGCCCACAGACTGAATTAGTTGGGATGCTTACGAACTATTCCTTCTCTATTATTGTAAACACGGCTTTTTTATACGAAATGCCAGTTACAGGCGACGAGGTGAAACCACCTTTCAGTGACCATTACGGCCGATTCTTTATTACTATTAATAATTACTGCTTGACACTTTTTCATAAACCATTGCCAATAATCAAAGAAAATTAATTGCTCAACTTCAAACTACTAGCTTTACTGCTGCAATACAAAACTCTGTTCCTAAAATAGCGCACTTGGAAAATTTTGGAGCGAAAAAAGAAAAGTTTACATGTTGTTTGGAACGTTTTGGGAATTACTTAGGTGTCAACGATATTACAGATCTATTGAAAAAGGCACAACTATTAAATGCATCTATAGGATGTACACATTAGAATAATCTTTCCGCTTTTCTTAGTCCAGACAAGACAATTTGACAAAAGCTTATTCTCCATTGCTGTCACCTCATCAATTCATAAACGTGTAAGAGATAATTGGATTAGGGAAAAACTTTTAGAGTCCGACACCATCAACTTAAACTAAGAATCCGATGAATCAATCAAGTTCAGTAGCCATTTCTCAGTATGAACCGACAAATAAGGTATCCTCACAGAATCGATCTCGTTCGAATCATTTTTTTCGGATAGAAAACGTAACTTTTCAAATCAGTCTGCTCCTTCTAGTTCCTGTCATAACTCAAACTCAAGAAAGACAAAACTGGGCTCTCTAGGTCTAGAAAATTTGTGTTTTAGTTGAAAAACTAATCCACAATTCAAATGAATGCTACAATAAAAAATCTGCCCTTCATTGCAATGCATGTGAAAAAAGGCCATGTTTCAAAAGTTTGCGCTTCAACCCCTTTTAAGAAGAGAACTGAGAGCCAAGTACGTCAAATAATAAATGACACGACTATTCATATGGTGTTAGATCTTGAGCCAGTAGTAATCGAAAATACAAGTATAGTCCACCTTTTTGAAGTAACCAGTTGTCCAAAAAAATACATTATCACCGTTTACATTAACAATAATCCTTCAGAAAATGGAAGTAGATCCAGGTGCATGCTTTTCAATTCTACCAAAAGATAAATTTACTGAACTAAATCTTGAAACATCTTCAAACGATCTTGTTACATGCAAAGGAAAAGTTTTCATTATTGTAAGATACAGTTGAAGGGAATTTGTACATAGTTCCTCCAGGTAATTATTCACTTATTGGTGGAAACTAGGTAAGAAGTCTTGGCTTAGAACTTAAGCAAGTTGATAGTTGATAGGCAAATTCTAGTTCAAACTTCCTCAAATTCTGATGTTTTTACTCTATTTGAATAAGATATATATTTACTTGAATTCTTAAGTATATTCGAAGAAAAGAATGTGTTACAGGTTTACAGGTATCCTTGAATTCGCCACCCAATTCCAAATCTATTTTTACAAGAGAACAGGATGTTCCTTGCGCACTCCTTGAATAAGTTAAAAATGAATTAGACTCACTTGTACAATCAAGCGCTATGACAAGTGTAACTACTAGTGACTGGGGATCACCGCTGGTTATTATTCCAAAGGCAGACGGTGGAACACGCTTCTGTGTCGGTTACAAATGTGGAGTAAATGAAAAAAATTTCTCAATTCGTCGCATCAAATGTCCTTATCGATATGTACTTCTGCCAGTTAGATCTTTACAAAGCATACCTGCGCTTACAAGTAGATAAAGCTAGTAGTTGTATCCAGACAATTTCTGCTCACCGTGGTACATACAAAATGAATAGATAGAAGTTTTGGAACCAATAGAGCTCCATCAGAATTTGTCTCAGGTCTTTCAAAATGTGAGCAATATTTCGACGATGTCATAGTACACGGCACTACTAAAGAAAAATGTGCAAGAAATTTACGAGCTTGGCTCCAACGATTGTCAGTTCGATTTGCATTTTAATAAAAAAAGTGTTTTTTTCCAACAACGAATAGAATACCTTGGTCATCTGATCGAGTACAGTAAAATCATGAAATTACCTGAAAAAGTACGAGCTGTGAAAGGCATGCCTCGCCCAGAAAATGCCGATGATATTAGACGTTTTCTAGGTATTGATGACATACTACTCCCAATTTATTCCTAATTTTGCAACAATATCATACCCTCTTCAAAGAATACTTTCCAAAAATCAACGTCTCTATTGGTCATCAAGTTGTGAATCTGATTTTCTTAAATTAAAATTAGAAATGTGTAGCAGTCGCATTTTAGCACCTTTTGATCGAACTTTGCCAGTTATTCTTACAACAGATACCAGCCCAGTTGGAATCGCCGATGTTCTTAGCCATGTCATGAATGAACATGAAGGTCCTTTAGCTTACATCTCAAGATCACTGACTATTTCTGGGAGAAATTATAACCAATTAGATAGAAAAGGTTTGGCTATAATCTTCGGTGTATCTCGACTTTATAAATACTTGTATGGTAGAAATTTCGTTTGTCACTGATAATTAACCACTTTCAAGAATTTTTAGTCACAATTGAGCATTACCAGAAATAACTACAGCATTATTATTACGTTATACTTCATCTCTAGCAGGTTTCGACCTCACAGTGCAATAAAACCAATAACCAGAATGATGACATTATCACGTGCTCCTGTCACTCACATTTCAAACCCTTTTGATTAATGAAGAAATTCATCAGCTTTACTCAGAACCCATTTCAAGAATTTTAAGGTGTTCATTCACTGAAGAGATAATTGCAAAAGAAACCTCCGAGGATCCTGAACTGCAAGAAATGCTAAATATACTACGTTTAAATTCCGAAGGTTCTCCATTTACAATCGCCGATGGTTTACTGTTACTACTCGTATGAAGCAGTTAGCCAGGCGCTACATCTATAGGGAAAGTATCTATTGTGATATATAGCATCTAGTACGAAGCTGCGAAACGTGCAAAACTCCAGAAAGCCCTGCCAAAGTCACGATACATCCATAGGATGAACCGTCCGCTAATTGGGAGCGTATTCACATCGATTATGCTGGACCTTTCGAATATCATCATTTTTTAATTTGTGTAGACGTCAAATTTAAATGGGTAGAAATACGTATTTCTAGAGATGCTCCAACGTCCAGTTCTAACATTACGATGTTAATTGATATATTCTCTTCACCCCGATTTCCAATTACATTACTTTCACATAACGCTACAGTTTTTACCAGTAACGAGTTCAAAACATACTCTCCCCGAAATGGAGTAACACCAAAAATTCACAACTTCAGGACATCCTGCCACCAGTGGATGAGTAGAATGTTTTGTTCAAACATTTAAACATCGAATAAAACCTAAAAAAGACAGTACTTTGCAGAAAGAGTGCAACAAATTCTATTTCGTTACAAAGCCATTCCTCTTGGATATAACTCTATCTTAAAAGAAAATTAAGAATACCAAAACCTGGCGCGAAAAAGCTCAACCACAAAAGAATAAGGTTCGAACATTTAAAGTGTGGGAGAGGATTCAGGTAAGATTGTTCCAAAACAATACGGTAATATGGCAGTTTGATAGTATTACGCGACGTCTTGGTTCATTATGTTACCTTGTGAAACTAAATTTTGGTCGTATCTTGCCAATAGAAGAAGACAACAAAGCATCTGAGACATATTTTTAGCCAACTGTAACATTCAACATTCCACGTGTTCCCGACCGACCCAAGGAACAAGAACTTCCAGAAGATCAGTTATTGCAGAAGTTATTCCGACTGATCTGCCTCAAGGAGGTCGTCGTCCAGAACGGAACAGAAGACCTTCTGGATACTTTCGGGATTTTCAAATTTAGGGCCCTTAAAAATAAGTGGGGAAGATTATTACGATCCTTAAGAAATATTCCTTCCGCTATTATTGCAAATACAGCATTATTTTTACGTTTTCTACATATTATGTCAATCATGACAGAGAGCTAATAATTTATTTCTAATGTAAGTTGTCACGAATATAAAAAGTGTCCCCTTTTCGTACGTTCGCCACCTCGAAACTCCAGAACAGTACTCGTTTACGGAAAATAGCTAATGTCTAAAGTGCCATCTATACTATGTCGCCTTCAAAACACTTACGAAATGATCATTTGTTGTTTCTCATTCTATGTACCAAAGAATTTTGTAGAAAACAAGTAAAACAATTTAAACCCCCTTGCAATGCGTGTACTACCAAATGTCGAAAGAGTCGTGTTTCTGCCAGTGCTCAATATAACTGCACCAGAACCCTGTGTAAAGTACAACGATTTTTTCAAAATTAGGAAATTGAAGCAGTTAAATATAATAATGTTACCTAAAATCTACGAGCTAAATACTATACCGCATGAACGTTGCTAAGTTATGTGCCTCATTAATATCCAAAATCTATATTTATGCTCCAATTTGGTTGGGGTCTCGTCAAAATTAATTACATTGACGTCCAAGAGCTAAATGCTGTGAACTGTACGCTGTACAGTGCATCCCATTTTGATTGAGACAGTCAAGTATTTCGGTTGTTGTTGAAGATAGAACTTGCGGTTTTCGCGGTCCTGTGCCATTTTTTTGTGAAACTCAATATGTCCTGAACGGATTTTTCCTATCTTCTTCCGTTCATAAGTTACAGGGCGTTTTTGAAAATTCACACTTTTTGGACCCCCTCCATGTCTACGAAGTTTCTCAGCGATAATGTCAAATTGAAAACTTATCCCATAGAGAATTATATGTAGAATTCAGTGGCGCACTCAATTTTTTTTTCGAGGTATGGTTATGGAGATACGACTCAAACTTATGATTTTTTCAATGGAACATCCTGTATTTTATCACCTCATTAAATTCCTTATTTTTTTCCTTCAAAATGATATATAATACATAAACATAAAGTCTTCAAAAATGCTCCAAAATCACTAAAGCATTGATTTGTAATAGTAGGCTATGGATTCTTCATACAAAAAGGTTCAAATTGTAGAAATACTACTTGTGATTTAGGTAACTAATAGCAACAAATAAATAGTAATAAAAAGTTCATAATGTAGAATAAGCAACTAATTAAATATTTACTGATACTATATCATTTCGAAATTATTTGGTAACTTATTCATTGAATTGTTCAAATTGATGTCCATTTTCCCTAACACACAATTGATACAATTTCTTAATACGTCTTAATGCATTTAAAATTATGAAAGGCCGATTTTGTAAATTCTGGAAAACTGCCTCTGTTGTTGCACGAAGTTCTTCAATATTATTGTGCCTCTACCGTATATTTTATTTTTCAAAAAACCCCACAAAAAAAGTCCAACGCTGACAAATCAGGTGACCTTGCAGCCCACCTAATGGGTTTATTTGTTCCAATCCAAGGGTCCTGGAAACATTCTTCTAAAAACGGCACTATCAACCTCGAATTGTGGGCAGGGGAACCATCTTGCTGGAAGTAAATGGCATTAAGGTAGGCGAGAGGAACATTCTCCAGGAATTCTGATATTACTTCTTCTCAAATTGCCAAGTACCTATTCGCGTTGAGAGCCCCTTCAAAAATGCGGTATTTTATTGATGTCCCCAATAAGAAACAGGCTACATTAAAACCAAATCAACCCTGTTGTTGTTGCTCAAAAATTAGGTGTTGGTTTTCATCATACCAGTGCCTTGAATTTCCCTGTTAAATAAACCGGCACTGCTTATATGGGCTTTGTCTGACCATATGACTTTACTCGCAAAATTATTGTCCCTTCGAGTTTGGTTCAAAAACCAATTACAGAAATTCACACGCCTCGCTGCATCACCAGGGTATAAATGCTGGACAATATTCACTTTGTAGGGTTTCAATTTGTGTTTTTTTAAAATACTTTGTACCCGTGATCGGCGAACGCCAGTGTTATTTTCTAACTTCGCACTAGAAGTCTGAGGAGAGACACGGACGCTGGCTAAGACATTTATTTCATCCACTTCATTATTTTCCTTGTTATACGTCTTGGGTCGGGGTTTAGAATACGCACCATAATTTAGCAGATTATTCTTTAGTCGAAATATCATTGCTCGACTAGGTTGACGCCTCTCTGGATATCTAACGTTTTAAAAACGATATGTCATATAATGTCTTATTGTAAATTACTAGTTTACCTGTTTAAATATAATTCTAATGCTTCGTCAACATTTTCATGGCATTGATTGAAACATTGTATGATATCATACTATTCGTTGTTCTGAAAAAATCTTTCAGCCATTATAAAATTTTACAAATTAACAAAATCGCCAAAGACAAACACAATAAAACTCATCAAAATTTATCATCATGACAGCAGATGTGCTGATTTCTCCACAGTCACTTGATAAAACAATGCTCCAAAAGTCAACAACAGTGTTTGTAGCATCCATCACCTACTATAAAAAAATCACAAATAATAATCCCTGTGGTAAAACTTTGAAATCCATGGCACTCTATTAAAATTCAATGTTTTAGTAATTTTGGAGCATTTTTTAAAACTTCATGTTTATATATTATATATCATTTCGAAGGAAAAAAAAGTATTTAATGAGATAATAAAATACAGGGTGTTGCATTGAAAAAATCATAAGTTTGAGTCTTGTCTCCATAAGGATACCCCGAAAAAAAATTGAGTGCGCAAAAGTGTGGATTTCCAAAAACACCCTGTAATTTATAAACGAAAGAAGTTAGGCAAAATCCGTTTAGGCCATATTGAGTATCACAAAAAAGTGGCACAGGACCGCGGAAACCGCAAAGTTCTATCTTTAACAACAATCGAGATATTTGGCTGTCTCAACCAAAATGGGATGTAATATACAGTAATTACACTGAATTTTGACCAAAATCTATATTTATACCGCATTTCATTAGGGTTTCTAAGAAAATACTCGCCCTGATGAGCAAAGGTCAATTTATGTAGCCCCATGAGCATTGGTCAGGGTTTGGGCAGAATATTGCTATTCTGTTGGTTTTCAGCAAAATTGGTTGCACCGATGACCGATGGTTTTTTTTCGTTAATATTATAGGATATAGGCTAAACGGTAAGAGATACAAAAAAACTAAGATACGTGTCCCGTTATCTTTTTTAGTGTTTAGTTTAATAGCGCAATCGGATCTACGCTAACTAAATTGGTTTCGAAGATACAGAGTGATTCTCAAAATCTGCCGGTTTTTATTATCTCTTATGACTCGGTTATTTATGGAGATAAAAAAAAGCTTTGGATACGAAAGTTTTATGACTTTTTACGTTGAATCCAGTGGCATTCTTAAAAAAAATATAGATGTTTTATTTTTTGAGATATTATCAAAAGTAGCATTTTCTTAAATGGGACACCCTGTATCTGATAATCTCAAAAAATTGAATTTTTTCTTGAGATTGCAACAATATATAACACTTAATATTTTGCATTGTCCTAAATAGCTAAAATACTAAAAAAAATTTTTTTTAGTTGGCCATGGATTTAATCAATTCTTTATTTTATAATAGGCATAATAAAATTGCAGATAATAACAATAATAAAACATTAATAAACTAAAACAACAACTACAAAAAACAAGAAAAGATTTATAACAACTCATCAGTAATTATTTCAAATACTTATATATAACAATTAGCATAGATGGTTAATCACAATAGGTGCTCGAATTGTCTTCCATTCTGCTCGATGCATTTTTGGGCTCTGCTTGTAACTGAACGAGTAGCGTTATAGATTTGAATATTTGGCACTCTTCCAATGCAATTAATAAAATTTGCTCTGAGTTCTTCTACAGTATTACTTCGAGTTTTATAGTCTTCATTTTTGATAGATCCCCAAAAATAAAAGTCGAGTGGCGTCAGGTCGGGGGAACGCGGAGGCCATCTGTTTGGTCCATATGTACCAAGCCAATTTTCGCCAAAATTGACATTTAGTAAGTCCCTTACCATGTGGCTATTATGTGCTGGAGCACCGTCTTGTTGTAAATAAACATTATTTCTTGCAGCTAATGGCATGTTATCCAACTCCATTATTACACATTCTTCCAAAATTTGTATGTATCCTTGAGCATTCAAATTTTCATTAAACATTCTGTAGTGAAGGACTCTGTTTTGATATAGCGCCACCCATACATGGAACCCAAACCGTCCTTGTTGTATCCTGGCGACCGTCTGATGAGGATTTATGTTTGACCAATATCGATTATTATGTCGATTAAAAATTCCTTCGCTAGATATAAAAACCTCGTCGGTCCATATTATATTTTGAAAAAAATTGGGATTCCGATTAATCTGCTGCGAATACCAATGACAAAATGTTAAACGCCGCTCTTCATCTCCAGGATGTAAGTTATGAACCTTTCTTATTTTATATGGTTTATACTTCTGCTTTCTTAACGTTTTTAAAACTTTAGATTTACTTGTGCCAATATCTTTCTCAAAATTACGGCTAGATATCGTCGGATCAGCAGCAACACAAGCTAATGTATTTATTTCATCTCTTGCCTTATTGTAAATCTTACTTCTTGGTTTTCCAAATGATCCATACTCACTTAAATTGTGATATAATCTTTCAAATATTTGTTGTTCTGGCTGTCGTCGTTCCGGATAACGCTCAAAATGTAAATCTAGAGCTGCGTCTTTATTTTTGTTACTCTCAATGTAGCACTCAAGCATATTTAATTTTTCATAATTTTGAAAATTATTCATTTTAATCACCTTTTTTAAAAAATATAATCGGAAACGAAATAAGAATGCCAATACATAATTGTTACTGAATTTTATGACATGTGAACAAACAAAAACGATTGCTTAAAACATTCAATTAATGGCCAACTAAAAAAAAATGTTTTTTTAGTATTTTAGCTATTTAGGACAATGCAAAATATTAGGTGTTATATATTGTTGCAATCTCACGAAAAACTGCAATGAGATTATCTGATACAGGGTGTCCCATTTAAGAAAATGCTACTTTTGATAATATCTCAAAAAAGAAAACATCTATATTTTTTTAAGAACGCCACTGGATTCAACGTAAAAAGTCATAAAACTTTCGTATCCAAAGCTTTTTTTTATCTCCATAAATAACCGAGTCATAAGAGATAATAAAACCGGCAGATTTTGAGAATCACTCTGTATCTTCGAAACCAATTTAGTTCGCGTAGATCCGATTGCGCCATTAAACTAAACACTAAAAAAGAGAACGGGACACGTATCTTAGTTTTTTTGTATCCCTTACCGTTTAGCCTATATCCTATAATATTAACGAAAAAAAAAAACCACCCTGTACAAACTGTATTCCATTGTGTTTATAATTTATTTTTTGTTTTAAGCAAGTGGTGACAAATGACGTTTATTTTCCAATTTTGACGTTTTGATAAGCAACAACCGGTACCTTGGGTAGTGCGATATGTAAGGACTACAGCCTACAGACTTAGTTAGTTGGGAAACAGACACTTTTTGACTATTTGACTAATGTACTACTGTACGTTTGGTCCGTACCAATACGCTTTAAATATTAGATTTTCAAGTGACTCCATTATTTGCTACAACCAAAGCATTGTTTAATTTAACGTCTTCTGTTTTTGATAGTGTTATATTTTAGGTGATCGATTTGGTTTATTGCAGACCAAAATAGGATTATTATCGCTATTAAAAGATTTCAAATTTTCATTGAGCGATAAAATGGAGTTGCCGATCAAGTTAACTCCTATTAGCTTTGTGTTATCAGTGGAATCTGGAATTTGGTTGAATGCGGAAAAAATTTAATGAATACTAATTTTTTATTGAATATATTACTATAAGAAAATATAATATTATTGTACACAATAAAGGAACACTAAGTAATTGTTGATTTATTGTTTAGATCGCTATTTAAATTTTTTTATGTAATACATTACAAAGAACAACAACTCATTCAAAATCTTCATTAGTTTCATCAGTGCTGTATAAAGTATTTCTTAAAGAATCAAAAACTGGTAAGTAAGATTTAGTAGCTTTAGCATTTGCAAACGGACGCTTACTAAAATGATCCTCCAACTTATCAAAAAATGGAAGATTTGCATTATAATTTGTTCTTTTTGACTTAAATTACTGGCATCACAATTATCAGCCCTTATATTAAATTCTTTTTTCAAATAATCAGATTGTTTGATTTGATCTTGAAGGCTTTTTTCATAATCTTTATCCACAATTTCTTTTTGACCTTCGTACGTGTTTTCAGGAACATAACATTTATCCTCCATATTTAATAACTGATACAAATTACTATCCGTCATGGTTGTATAATCAACGTATTCTGATTTATTTACCTTGTGGAAAAAGTCAAACTTTTCATCATCTTTCTTAATTGTCGGTTTCTCTTCAATTTTGCTAAAGCTAATTTGATCAGTCTGCTTTGTAGCCTGATTAGGGTATAAGTCCTTAATAGACCTAAAACGTACGTTATTTTTTGTAAAAAATTTATTTTGCATTTGCTGTAAGCGTGGATCGACATTATTAATTGTTAATAAAAATCTGCTTTTGTCGTCACGCAAACGTGGAGGAATTCTTGGAGGTTTTTGATATGTAAAGTTTTTTTCTACATTATAAAGAAAATAATTATTGGAAGATGTATCCATCTTTGTTGATGCTAAAATTTTTTTAATTCTTTCCAACTGAACATTACCAATATCCATTTCTAGCGTTGCATCCTCAACTTCCTTCTTTACTAAGAAATGATCACTAATTGCAGATTCAAAAAAATTTGTAGATGACCGTGCGTCTTCTTCTACAATATTCGCGTACCTTCTTTGTAAGTCTGCGATATTTGTATAACTTTTTGATTCAAATCGTGAAGATTCCCATCTATTTTCGTTTCTGATAGGTACATTAACGGTCATAATATTTCGAAATGGTTTTCTGAGCAATACTGGTTTTCGAGGGGCTGTTGAGTTAATTTTGACTTCACGCACTAAAACAAATATTCATTTTAAATTGAAAGTGTTGAATGCAAACCTTGTCCTTGAATGATAAATTTTTTAGTCCGTTGAAATTTTAGGTTATTGTCATTTACATCATTTAAGTTTAGTTTTGTTGTGTGACCACTGTGATGTATTTGGTTTACTTGCAGAAACCCCGATAACTCTTTTTCTTGAAGTTTAGCCGCAACGTTTTGCTTTTCGTTTGGTTTTCCTCGTTTTTTAAACATTTAGTTAAAAATTAAGTAAAATTTGACGTTTAAATAGTTTACATAATGCCCACTTATGCTTTTGTTTAGTAAAATTTGAGAATGTGTGATCATATTTCCATCTATGACGTTCTTTACTTTCGTTATTGTGGTAAACAATTAAAAAAGCCAAAAATCGGGATTATTGAGTGGACTTTCTGTTTTATCATAATATCAATTATTGAATCATGAATAACCAACATTTGAAGTAGCTGGAATAGTGAAACAAGTGTCACATTTGAATCGCAAACATTTGATAATGATATATTTCATAAATATAGACTGTTAAAACCTCCAAGTACAAACGGGCCCTTATGGATTAAATGTCTCTTTTACTAACTTTAGTCATCTACAAATAACGCTATCCTTTTCGTTCATGGCAATGTTGTAAAACGTAAAATGTAATTTAGGAGCACATGACCTCTTTATACTTTCATATTATATTTACAACTCGATTTATAAGTTTATTTAAAATGTATATTCAAGTCTTCTACTTAGGCTAGCAATTGTGTCTTACACCGCAGCTACCGGGCCCGATATTATAAGACGATGCAGTAATCTATCGGTATAATAACTTTGGCAAGCATGCACTACTTTCCCATAAGCCCTATACTGCACTTGGAGGTTTGGACGGCCGATAGTAGATATGCGACGGCTATTAACATCTAAAAGATGATAGGAGCGCAAAAACAAAAGTTAAAACATACTAGTTAGATCCCCCTTTCCATAAAATACATAGGATTTTGCTTATCTAGTAATATGTATTAAGTAAACTTACGTCATTACCGTTAAAAATATTACTAAAATAAATATTTACAAACCCATTTTAGTTTTACAGTTATTTACATTTATTTAACACATTCTTTTTTGGTAATGTGTAAAAGTCATTTATTTTCTCTAAATCCGCTCCATCAATATTATTACCATACAAATGAATCTGTTCAAGAGAAGCCAATTTAGTTAACTCTAAAATACTTAGTTCGCTAATTAAATTGTTGTTTAAATACAGCGTACGCAAATATTTCAGTTCTTTAAAAACGTCACTTTTAAAATTCGTAATTCTATTATAACTCAAATCAAGTTGAGTTAAATTTGGAAAATTCCGAAAAGCGCTTATTTCAATGTTGCCAATACTACTATTAGCCAGAGAAAGTACTTTCAAACTGGGCACATTCTGTAGAGTCTCTTGATCAAATCGCTCAAAGGTACTGCCCTCTAGATTCAACTGGGTCAAATTTCGCAACGATATTAATAAATCTTTTGGAATTTTACTTATATTATTATGTGCCAAGCTTAGATAGAGCAAGTTAGGAACATTGGTTAAACTAATATTAGTTAAATCGCTAAAGTCATTATTATTCAACGACAAAAACTGTAGTGATACTAATTCTGAGCTTTGGTCAATTGTCGTCAAGTCATTATTCCCCAAATCTAAGTATTCCAGGTTTTGGAAATGATTCAGATTGAAAGTCCTAAGATTATTTTGATTAAGAATCAGTGTTTTTAACTTTGTCAAATTGTGAAAAGTAATACCTTCAACCTGTTCAATTTGGTTTTCCATTACATTTAATTTTTCTAAGTTATCCAAACTTGAATGTACGCTCAAAACTGTTAGCATATTTTTGTGCAGTTCTAAGCCTTTCAAATTTTGTAATTCAAGAAAAACGTTGCTCCCTAACGTTGTGATCTGATTACTGGATAAGAAGAGATAATTGAGATTTTTCAAATCAACAAAAGCGCCTTCTTCTATGACTTTGATACGATTGTTATCCAAATCTAGATAAACCAAAGAGACCAACCCCTCAAAAATTCCTTTAAACAGTGATGATAATTGATTGTATGAGAGAAACAGTGACTTCAGCGAGCTTAAATCTTGAAAGCTCCCTCTTTCAATTCTAGCAATATTATTGTACTGCAGGAATAGTTGCGTTAAAAGTCTTAAATACTTAAAAAAGGCCACTTCTAAAGCAATTAGGTTGTTATAACGCAACGTTAGAGTAGTTATTTTGGTGATATCTTCGAATAAACCTGGTTCAATTCCGCTTATGATATTAAAGCTTAAGCTCAATTCCTTTAAATTATACAGCCCTTTGAATAAATGCGTGTCGAAATATTGCAGAGAGTTGTGGCTTAGTGTGATTTTAGACACGTTGGTTATATACTTAAAAGCATTTAGCTCAATACTGTCAATAATGTTGTTCTGCAAATTGAGTAACGTTAAACAGCGCAAGTCATTTAGAAGGGTACTGGTTAAAAACTTTATTTTATTATTTGCAGCTTCTAGCACTTCTAACATTTTATTATCTTCAAAAAGTTCGTTAGGGAGTGAATGAATACGATTATTATTCAATATAAGTTTATTTAAAAATTTTAAGTTTTTAAAAATACCACTATCCAAATCCACTAAAAAATTATCTTCAATATTGATTACCTCAATTTTGGATAAATTTTGAAGAAAACTCGATTGTAATTGGGCAATTTTATTTTTCGACAAGTTAAGTATTTGCAGACTGTTATTTCGCTGAAAAAAATTGTCGATGTTTTCAAGATCATTCTCACTTAAATCCAAAACGACTAATGAGTGTAATTCTTCAAATATTAAATCTGGTAATATGGATAACGAGTTTTTGTTTAAGGTCAGCTCTTTTAAATTTTTGAGACCAACGAGCATATCTTTTTCAAGCTTGTAGATTTTGTTATCATGCAAATGTAATTTCTCTAAAGATTCACAATTTTTAAACCCACCATTGGGCAATTCCTTAATACTATTTCTGTATAAACTCAAATCTTTGAGTTGACGTGCATTAAGAAGTTCGGATGAGATTTCTTCTATATTATTTCCATGTAGATCAATATCTGTCAATGACGATAGCGAAATTTTTGGGAATGATTCTAAATTGCTATCCGTAATAATCAAATTTTTCAATTTCCTGTATTTGGGCCAATTATCCAAATTTTTCAAAACGCTCTCGGTAATTTGTATTTTAATTAAAAATTCATTACCAATAATGTGATCTAAATAGCACTGATTAATTCTTAACATGCGTAAATTTTCTAGTGCTTGAAATATTGTTAAATTCAAATTGGTGAAATTCGTATTATGAAACTCAATGCGCTCGAAACGTTCTAGTGAAACGTTATTTTGCTGTATCCATTCTCGAATTTCTTCCAACGCTGAATGTGTGCAATCTAAACGTTCACAAATAAGATTTTCAAGATTTTCATGCTGACAAACTAATGAAACAGTAGCTCCCAAATGAATTAAAATCATAATAGTAGACGGCTTCCAACGTATCCAAAACATCACTTTCTAAAATAAAAAGAAGAATTAGTATTTCACTTTTAATTTTTAATTTAAGTATTGTCATAAAATAATCTGTATTTAGGATGTTAAACAATTGTGGGAAACCTCTGGGGAGTAATAGAAGACTTATGAAAGGAGCAAAAAAGTTTCTACATGCATATGAGTAATTTTTTTTTAATAACCTCTGAGGTTTCCCTTACATCCCTAATGAATTGTTTAGTGACATGGAATTTTACTAATGACACTTAATTCCTTTTTGGAACCTTATTTGGGATGATGGCAAGCAAGAGTAATTAGCTTTCCAAAAAATATTTCTGCGATTAATAATACTTTATACAAAGACAAAAATTCTTTGTTCATGCTGATAATTTTAAGTAATTCTTGAGAAAATACAAACACATTACGTAAAAATTCGTGTTTTTCGGCATAATCATTCCTTTTATAATTTTTTTGTCAATTTAAAAAAAAATTTCTACAATTTTATTAAAAAACAAAATACTAGTAAATGTATGTTAAACTTTGAACAACAGAATTTAAGCTTATGTAAGTACAGATTTTTGAATAAAAATGATTTCTAAAAGAGAGAAAAACCAAAGCACCCCTTCTTCTAGAATAGGAAGTAAAACTATAGGTCACGTGCAATACGATGATTGACACGAGAAAGACCCCTTACTAATGGTGGAATTCCTTTAGTAAGTCAAAATTCTAGTAACTGGTATTGCTAATAACCGTTAGTAGTTGATGCGCATAGAGATGTCTGACATTTCCGTTTGTGCCTAGGTCTCGGCCCACAAATACAAAAAAAATAATTTATTGGATCATTTGGCAAAATTGTTGAATGCGACTCAATAAGTATTCATTTTTCACTGATAGTTATACATATATCAAGGGAGTTCTGAGGTTGTTAATTACCGAGGGCAACGGATTGCAATCTCGAGGGACATTAGTCCCGAAGGATTGTAAGTTGCCCGAGGTTATTAACATACATAATTTTATTTCATATTTTATTATAAATGAAATATGGAAACGACAATTTTGTTGGTTAATAAAATTAAACAAACGTTTAAAAATTTAGTAGGCATTATTACCATGGATATATCAACTGACAAGCTTGCAAATATTTGTCAAAATACATTAGAGTTACAAATCTATAATTCCCTACTATAACTCCCTAGGGAGTTATGAATATGTTTACAGTTACGGTAACTAAGGGTTTATTTAATAAAATGCTTATCTCTTTGGATTTTTTGAATGGTGTATTTTAAATTATACAATCTAAACTTTTCGATAACACTTACAGTTATCTTCGTCAGTAGTAATATCTGTTAAAAATTGTTAAAGATGTTGTAAACAATTTTGTCAAAGTTGAAAAATTAAAACATAAAAAGTTTATGTTTTAATTTTTCAACTTTGACAAAATTGTTTACAACATTTTTAACAGTTTAAAATTAAAACATAAAAAAGTTTAAAATACACCATTAAAAAATCCAAAAAAGATAAGTATTTTATTATGTGTGATAATGGTGAAAGTTTACATTTTCATAAGGGTTTACTTGTTTATAATGTATGAAATAAAAATAGTAAATATACTCGTAATCTAAGGTGAAATAAGTAAGAGTCATCTTGTTATTTATTAAAAAGTACAGTTTCCTACTTAGTATAACAATATTCACATAGGGGGTTTAGAGTCATTAACCATTAGGAAAAATTTGGGTTAACTGACCCATTTCCCGTCGAAATCTAAATGTAGGCCATTTATGATAAAAATATAAGACAGCAAGTCGTCTGGAAAATTGATGATTGTGGTTTAACGCTGCTTGGCGTATCTAATATAGTTGAATTATTTCTGGTGTTATACTATTAAATGCTTCTTTCAATATACGCCCACACAAAAAAAGTCCATACATGTGATATCTCCAGATCTTGGAGGCCATCTTACGGGACCGTTTGTGCCTATCCAGTGATCTTCACACCGTTCATTTAATTAGTTGTTTACTAATCTGGCATCCATCCTGCTGAACATACATGTCTTTTCTTTCTATTAACGGTAAATTGTACAAGTCATCCTCAATTTTATTCGTTGAAAAATACAAATATCTTTCACTATTCAAAGGTTCGTCAAAAAAATCGGTCCAATAATATGATTATTTTTTATTCTAGCCCAAACATTAAAAAAACCTTTCTTGAAAATTTCCTTGTCTTAACAAATGCGGATTTTGCTTGGCCCAATATCTGCAGTTATTCCTATTAAACATTCCATTATTAGTAAAACGACTCTCATCGGAAAATACATTTTTTTATGGAAACTCAAATGGTAATGGTAATTGTCTAACACCCAGATACAAAATTCTACTCTCCTAGGGCCATCATTTTCGTATAGATGTTGATGCAGTTCATATATATAACTTTTATATTTACGTTTTTTCAAAAGATTGTGCACGGACTGGTGACTTATTCCTGAATTCTGCGAAACTTCCCTGGTAGATGCCGTAGGATTTAAATATACGAATTTTCGCTAATAATAAATCTATCTTCATTATCTCCATCATGCATTTTCCTAAGTTGATTCTCAACTTTTGAAAACTGACGTCGGTTTGGATGATTTCTATTTGGAAATCGTTCGGCATACAACAATGCCGCCTGAGCGGCATTTTTCCTGCACTCTCCATATATTAACAACATGTCAACTTTCTCATTTTGTGTATAACGAAAGCGATTGTCCATTTTGAATATTAGAACTAACTATTAACTACCAAAACTTTAAGAAATGTTCTAAATACCTTCACACTCAAACAAGAAATTGAGTTTATTTGACAGCCAACACAAAATAAATAAAAATCACCCATAAACGTTAAGAGTTTCATGAACATCATGGTTTCCTTTGATTTTTGTTTAAATCTAATATGTATAACATATCATAAACTTTAAGAAATGTTCTAAATACCTTCACACTTAAACAAGAAATTGAGTTTATTTGACAGCTAACACAAAATAAATAAAAATCACCCATAAACGCTAAGAATTTCATGAACATCATGGTTTCCTTTGATTTTTGTTTAAATCTAATATGTATAACATATCATAAAAAATATTTAGATGAAATAAATTGGCAATTATGATAGCTAAATCTAGTTCACTCGAGCAAAATTAGTTCATTTTTTTTTAATTAAACGTGTTAGGTGCTCTTTCCAAAACTTTACATATTTCGTAAACAGGGTTGGTTTCAGGAGCAAAGTGTCTGAATAAAAATTAGAAAATTACAAACTAGTCCTTTATTTAGAAACTAAGGAATTACTGTGTACATCATTTTAAAGGAGCTGTTTAATATACTGGGTGGCCCATGTATGTTTCTATTTAAAAAACTGAGTTTTGTCTTAAAAACTGCAGTTTTTAAATTTAATCGTTATCATACTTCACTGAAATAAATTTTTATAAAAAATAATACTTCAGGAGTAATTTTAAGGCAATTGTTTATGGTTTAGACAACGTCACAACCAACTACGATGAAAAAAAAATTAAAAAACAATATTAAAATGGCGCCAGAATTGGCATTTGGCAGATGGAATGCATGTATTTGAAGCCGCAGAATCCAAATATGTAAAAATATACAGAATTCTTAATTTTCCTTTTTTTCCATATTCCATATTGCCGGCCATATTGATTTATTATGTAAAAATCCAAAATTAGGCCTTATATAACCCACTCAAATTTCAATAAAATCGAACAACCCATTCAAAGGATTGGTGAAAATTCTTCGACAGCAATTCTTCGAATGAAAATTCTTCGACAGCAATTCTTCGAAAAACAATTGTTCGACAGGAAAATTTTTCGACATTACAATTCTTCGACGGGAAAATTCTTCGAAAACACAATTGTTCGGCATTACAATTCTTCGACAGGAAAATTCTTCGAATAAATAATGTGTACAGTCATTGAAGTTTTTAAAGTAAGTATGCCAATACTTTGAATAATTTATTTTTAATAATTCCAAATATAAGTAATATGTTTTAGGAGCCTATTAGCGTTACCCGGAAGACACCACGTGGAGGTTGGCTCAGAATAGTCTTCCATTTTTTTATTATGGTTTTCTTTAATGTTATTATTGTAAACTGCATAATAAGTTTTAATAAGAGTTTTAGGAATACCTTTTCTAGTAGTTGTCGTATTTTGTATTTATTTATTTTTTGTTAAAATTTTAATGTTATTATTTCACTTTCTATTTAATTTTGTACTAGAGTTATTGCTACGTGTGAGGTACCTGTTTTATATAGTTCTCAATATTTATCATACATTTTGTCGATTTTACTATCTAAGTTATAAAAAATACTAATAACCAATGTTGTGCGCTATCGCACGAAGGTATTGGAGGAGATCGTCAACAGGATCATAATTTTCTACAATCCGTCTAATTCGTTCCGCGCAATCCCGATATTGTTTACGGCCTGCAGGTCCGTTTTGTCCGCTGCGATATTGTTCAATTCGAACCTCTTTTAAACATTTCTCTTTTTTTATAGCAGATATAAACTTCCAAATATTTGGGTGGTTTCCGCAAACCTACTCCTGAAAGCCACGATGCCACCCCTCAAGGGAATTATTTGTTTTAGGCATATTTTGAAGTACTCCATCGTAGCAGTTCCACATATCGTGACTATATTTCGGTTCTCGACGTCGCTGACGTCGATCTGGACGACCAATCCAGGTATCTTCGAAATAGTCCATAACTGCTTGAGCTTCCGGTGGAAGAACCTCATTGTCGGCCAAGAACTCAAATGCTTCCACTAAGTTATTCACTGGAACAAATGCAAGCGCCGAAAGTAATTTAAGGTTGAGAGCGAACTCGGCGTCTGTTTCGTATCGTTGTTGTAGGCCACTTCTTTGGATACTACGAAAAACACATTGGCAGAAGTGGAAAAAACAACCACGAATTCTTGTGTGAGGAAATTCAGTTTGTATGGCATCTATCATTGTGGCTTCAAAATCAATAATTATGCTCTGTGGATCAACCGCTGGTTCAAGTTCTTTGAGTTGACTTAGTAATCAAATGTAAGTCCCACGAGTTTTATCAGGTAGAAGAGCATACAACAATGGTATACCATTATTTTCTTTTAGACCATGTATTGTATATAACTGGGCAAAGGGTTGCGGGGTCGTCTTAAAGGTCCCACCAGCATACCAATTTTCGGAACGGGCTAAACGTTGCATATTGCGTCTGGTAGAAAAAATCAAAATTCGATCATCTGCTGCGCCAGAATCGAATACCAGAAATTGCTCTCCACTTTTTAATCGACAGTAGTTTTCCGGGAAAATTATGTCTCGGCGATGAATGGGTACGGCGGGTTCAGGATTCACTTTCGTACGAACGTTCCTTATTGTTCGTTTCATAGTATCGACCGAGGGCTATGGCGCATCGCGAGTATTTCTTGAGTTATCTTTAATCGTGTTTAAAATTTGTTCACATTCCACTTTTGCAGCATCACCTGCGTGATTATGCTTGTCACCTATCGTTGTTACTCGAGCTTTACATTTTGTAGTTTGAAACTACTCATACTTCCAGTATATTTTAGTGTCCTGTTGTTTGTCCTTGTAAAATAAGTGCCCAGCCAGTAATAATTTTTATTATAAGTTTTTGTTATGAACGAATAAGTTCAAAGGTAAATATGTAATTAAAAATTATTATTAATTTTATTAAATACATAAATAAAAAGTTTACCTCGAGTAGGATTTGAACCTACGACCTGTACTTTGCTAGAGTACCGCGCTACCAACTGCGCCACCAAGGTTCAAGCCCCAATCGATGTAAACCTTGTCTTTATGTATGTAGAACTGATGTAAATTCTAAATATAATGAGATTAATAATAATTCTTAAGTAATAATTTTTGTTTACTTTTTTCACTATTCACAAATTGTAGAGGCATCTTTATCGCAGAAAGTAGTAAATTATTTAGAGTGTTTTGGAATATAAGG
This sequence comes from Vesta saturnalis, assembly GCA_036346205.1. Taxonomy (NCBI): domain Eukaryota; kingdom Metazoa; phylum Arthropoda; class Insecta; order Coleoptera; family Lampyridae; genus Vesta; species Vesta saturnalis. The sequence continues at coordinate 1,902,483 of JARFJB010001516.1, forward strand.
AATATGATAATTAGTACTTTCACAATAATGAAAGGGCTAAGAATTTCAATTAACCAACTAATTATCATTAACAATGAATTTATTTATGACACATTTTAGCATTCAAATTAAGGTTTCAATTAGATATAATGCATATTGCGTGCACATTGTGAAAGAATTGGATTTTTCAAGAATATAACAAATATTATTTACCTATTAAAAGTTCATTATCCCAAGTAAGTATTATTAGCATACGTCAAAAACTTACATATTAAAAACGATAAAAGATATGATAAAATATTGAGAACTACTTTGAAAAGGTACGCCATACACTAGCGCAACGTTAAATAGAAAGTGAAATAAAAGCAATAAAATTTTAACAAAAAATAAATAAATGCAAAATACGACAACTACTAGAAAAAGTATTCCTAAAACGCTAATAGGCTCTTAAACCATATTATTTATATTTACAATTATTAAAAATAAACTATCAGAAGTATTGGCATACTTACTAAAACCTTCAATGACTGTATACATTATTTATCCGAAGAATTTTCCTGTCGAAGAATTGTAATGTCGAACAATTGTGTTCTAGAAGAATTTTCCCATCGAACAATTGTTTTTCGAAGAATTGCTGTCGAAGAATTTTCCACACACCCCATTCAAAAGTTATAGGGTCTCATTTACACCGATATGTATAAATATATACAATATATATATATATATATATATATATATATATATATATATATATATATATATATATATATATATATATATATATATATATATATATATATATATATATATATATATATATATATATATATAATATATAACATATAATAAGATCTAAATTACTAAATCAGAATTATAAATTAATAAATTATTTACAGAACAGTTGATTACAATTTAAAACACTACTTAAAAAGAAGACAGTTATTGAAGTCTTTCAAAATTATAAAATTGACATTTTCAGTACTCAAGATACTTTAAATTACAAATGATCTAGATAATCTAGCAGACATCTATTCATATATTCTGAGTACTAATTTGAATTGATTCAGTGCAACAATTTTCATAAATCATATCTTTAAGAATTTTAGTTTATAACGAGTAGGTATACATGTCAATTTTTATAATTTTGAAAGACTTCAATAACTGTCTTCTTTTAAGTAGTGTTTTAAATTGTAATCAACTGTTCTGTACAATAATGTTAGTTAATTTATAATTCTCGCATTTAGTAAGTAGTCTTTATGATGTTAATTGTTTAATTCTCACTTATGTTCATCTTACACAGATTCCTGATGAAGAAATAAATGATTTCGAAAGCTTGAATTAAATAAAGAGTCATTTTCATTTTTAACTAGACCGCATCCCGATACCATATTTATATATATATATATATATATATATATATATATATATTATAAGCGTGCTATTGAAGATTGATGGCGGTTGGAGGGCAATGGGAGATAAATAAAAAAAAAAGAGAAAAAAAATTTGGAGTTTGGCCGTAGAGACGTGAGTTGACGACGATTCGAAATAAACTTGAATTAAAGTGTATTTAATAGTAATAATTAAGAGAAGAAAGAATAGCCTGGTTTTAGAAGTAAAAGTGTGAAGAAAATAAGTAAAGGAGAAATAAAAATTGTGAGATATAATAATTAAAAGCAAAGGTGTATACGTATTTAAAACTTAAAATAAAATAACATTGCCGAAAATTTATATAAAATTAAATAATAAAAAGTCATCTGAAAGAAAATAAACTATAGTTATACCTGCAGTCTGAATAGATGAATAAATTTGTTGATTAAATTGGTAAAGAAGAACGTATAAAAAAAAATCAAGGAATAGTAGTCGTTAGTTGTCAAATTATATTAATTGTAAATTTTAAATTTTGTCAATTTTTATATCGCTAAATTTAAATATTATTAAAATAGTAATAATCACCGGCCGGGGATAGTTTCTGGTAGCCTCCTGAACCCACCCTGGTAGTGTAGCTGGTAAGAGTTTTAAGACTCGTTCAATTAAAGTTGTAAATTTTGTGACTAGTATTTAATATGTTGGGTTATGATTTTAGTGCAGCAGTACCTATATATTATTTTAAGGGGTAGTAAATTATATAAATATATATATATATATATATATATATATATATATATATATATATATATATATATATATATATATATATATATATATATAAGTGTCCCAAATTCGCTTCTCGATAAAGGGATCTCGGCTTCTGTTATACTTACGGCAAAGGTTAAATGGGAAAGTTTTACAGGAAGCTTAGAGCATTCGATATCCGGTTTCAGATTTACGATCGGTCAATTGGTTTTGAAAATATCGGCGAAAAACTGAAAATGGCGGATTTGGTTTTTCGCCAGTAAATCCGAAATGGTTAATTTGACAGCTGTCACAATGTGAGATTATTCGAACACTTTTTAACACGAATAAGATGGCGTGTATGACATGTCACAATCGTCTTTTGTTATCCCACAATCTGCCTCACCTTCATTTTTCTTATTGCCGCCATATTGGATTTTTCGATTTTTTGGTAGAGCGCAATATTTCCAGTTTAGTGATGTCTCACAAGTGCATAAAACATTAGAGCTTCATCGAAATATCACACTTTCTAAAGTTAGGTCTTATTTATTATTATTAGTAAGACATGATTTATTTGTCAGTAAAATTGGGTGTCATTTTTTCCATATAAGGTGGCTCTGACTTTGACGTTAAATAATTCAAAGCAGTGTTTTCATAAGTAGTACGCTTTTCTGTCATTAAAATCATAAACGTGACACACAAATTGTAAAAACCTGTTGAAAATGGCCGGTATTTCCTATTCAAGTGAAGAAAAGTTTGACATGTTAGCGCTTCACTTGCAGTCAAACAGAAACGCCGACATTACCTCAGCGAGGTATTTGGAGATGTACCCCGAACGACGGCAGCCCCATAAAACCCACTTCAGAAAAATTGTAATTAATTTAATTAACTATGGGGCCTTCGAACAACCTGAAAGCGTATACAATATTGATAATGAAAATCGTGACAGAAACATTTTACAAGCTGTCAACGAAAACCCCAGTACATCGGTAAGAACGGTAGAACGGGAAATTCGTATGTCAAAATCAACGGTACAAAGAGTGTTAAAAAAGAATAACTACTATCCATACAAACCCAGAATAGTTCAAGGATGCGCTTCTGCGAGTGGTATACTAGAATGTGTAATGAAAATCCCGATTTTGTTAATCATGTCTTGTGGTCTGATGAGAGTAGGTTTACGAATTGTGGAGTTTTTAATAAGCACAACATTCATCATTGGACTGTAGAAAACCCTCACGAAGTGGCAGAGAGACGTGTACAGACCAGATTTGGAAGTAACGTTTGGTGTGAGATTATTGGTAATTTAATCTAACTTACCTATTTTAATTGGGAACCTATGTATTATAAATTATTAATCATTGCAGGAAATAGACTTATAGGACCATTTTTGTTTGACTATAACTTAAACGGACAGAGGTACCTAGAGCTTTTGCGAAACCAGGTAGTGCCGGATTTACGAGCTACTCTCACCGAAGATGAGTTCAGAAGAACCTGGTTTCAACAGAGTGGATGTCCAGCACACAACACCATTCAAGTCAGGAACTTCTTAAGGGAGCAGTTTGATGAAAGAATTATTGCTTTAAATAGTCCAATATCTTGGCCTCCTAGATCCCCTGACCTTTCGACCTTGGATTTCTACCTCTGGGTTCACACAGAGAATGAGGTCTACGAGTTTGATCCTCCTGCGACCATAGAAAACCTGAGACAGAGAGTTTTGGATACATTTAGAAATAGTGTTAATGGAAATACACTTGCTAGGGTTGTACGAAAAACAGTCACCAATTGTCAAAAATGTCTCGATGTAAATGGACGTCATTTTGCAAATCTGTAAATTAATTGTAATTGTAATTTTATTGTAGGTTGTTCAAAGATTCAAGTATTAATTGAATTAATGACGATTTTTCTGGCTCATAGCTGGGAATTTGTCCCAAAACATCTGTCTTGTTGAGAGGTCGTTATTTAATTTCATGTTTTATTGAAATTTCAAAGAATTTTATACATTATTTATTAATGTTATTTTGCGACAAATAAAGCATGGCCTACTAATAATAAATAAGACCTAACTTTAGAAAGTGTGATATTTCGATGAAACTCTAATCGTTTATGCACTTGTGAGACATCACTAAACTGAATATTGCGCTCTTTCAAAAAATCGAAAAATCAAATATGGCAGCAATAAGAAAAATGAAAGTTGAGGCAGATTGTGGGATAACAAAAGACGATTGTGACATGTCATACACGCCATCTTATTCGTCTTAAAAAAGTGTCCAATAATCTCACATTGTGACAGCTGTCAAATTAACCATTTCGGATTTACTGGCGAAAAACGAAATCCGCCATTTTATGTTTTTCTCCGATATTTTCAAAACCAATTGACCGATCGTAAATCTGAAACCGGATATCGAATGCTCTAAGCTTCGTCTAAAACTTTCCCCATTTAACCTTTGCCGTAAGTATAACAGAAGCCGAGATCTCTTTATAGAGAAGCGAATTTGGGACATATTGTATATATATATATATATATATATATATATATATATATATATATATATATATATATATATATATATATATATATATATATATATATTTATACTGAAATATTCGGCTTATTTTAAATGGAGCACCCTGTATTTTATACGCTTATCCTTTAGCTTACTTAATTACCTTTCAACTTCTGTAATGGTTTCCTATACCTAAACCTTCAAATTTTTAACTATTTAATAATTTTTGGAATTTGTTCCTGTATTACTTGTAGATTGAAATATCCTCCCAAAATGCCTACTGAATGTCTTTTTGCTAATGTAGTAGTATTTTTCTTTACCAATAGTAAAAAGCTCAGTACCAATCTTATGTGTACAGGATAAATTTCATATATTTGTAATTTACATATTAACAAATAATGTTAATGTGACTAATCTTCTAAGTTTTGTAGTGTGCTGTGGAATTGCCGGTACTGCATTTGTTAATGTTAAAATTCTGACATTGGGCGCGACTGTCATTGTGTATTGTCATTTTTTCCGAGTCTGTTGAAAGTTGTTGAAATATTTTTAATTTAATAAAGGTTTATTCACAACAAGAAAGAATTGATATGATTTTGACAATTGGTGAGTTCCATGAAAATTGTTTACTTGCTTCAAGAGTGTGCTCAAAAAAAATCCCGATAAAAAGATTTTTGAAAGGTTAATTCAAACATTTCGTGATAGTGTAGCTTACCCAAAACAACTAAAAGTGAAGTCTGCTACAAATGATGATAATGAGTTTTTGGTATTAGGTTCCGTTGTTGACAACCAAAATACTAGTACAAGAGTTATTGCAAGACAATCAGGAATTAGTCAGCCTAGTGTGTGGAGGATCTTAAAGATACATAAATACCACCCCTTTCATATACAAATACATCAATGATTATAAGGCACTGACTCAAATACGTATTGATTATTTCTTATGGGTCCTTGATCAAGTTAGTGACAATGAACATTTTTTTGAAAATGTATTATTTACCGACGAGTCAACATTCCATAATAATGGATTAGTGAATCGGCACAATTTCGATTATGACGACACCGAAAATACATTTATTTAATACTGTTGATCGTCAAAATCGATGGAGTGTTAGTGTGTATGGTGTAATTGTTGGCAATCATGTTATTGCCCGTATTTTTTCGATAGCAATTTAAATGGTCAAAAATTCCTTAGATTTTTAAAGCGAGACCTTTGAGAACTTTTAGAGAGTATTTCTTTAAATATTAGACAAAATATGTGGTTGCAATTAGATGGAGCCCCTGCACATTTCTCACATGCCGTTAGAGAATATTTAAATAGAAAGTTTCCTAATAAGTGGAGTGGGAGAGGTGAGCCAATTGCCTGGACACCTAGATCTCCTGAACTAACATCCATGGATTTCTTGTTTTGGGGCTATATCACAAATTTAGTTTACAGCACACCTCCCACCACTGTAGATGATGAAAAGAAGAATCAGGAATGCTTTTGAGACAGTCACCCCTGATATGTTGCAAAACGTAAGATGTTCGTTGGAAAAAAGAAAACACTGTGCATTCAAGAAGATGGACATCATATCGAACATTTATTGCAAGGTTTTTTAATTTTTTGAGCAAATTATCACACCACATAAATAAAATTTTAGTTTCCATTGTGTACACGCTCTCTATCCTTACTCTGTGAAACTGTTGCATTATGTAGATTAAACTAAAAGTCGCAATAGATTTTTCTTTATTTTTTAAAATTGAAGGTGATCGGTTTCACTTGGACGACCCAAGCATCGTCAGAACTTTGAAAGGTGACAGTTTGTTGTTACGGTTATCGATAGTAAAGATAAGTGTATAAAAAATCTAGTACGATTTTTATTTTAGTCTAGATAGTGTAGAAATAACTTTATAAACGTTTAAATTAGGGTTGCTATGATTTGAATTTGAAAATGTGTTACATTAGCCAAAAATCATTAAAAGTAGGCGTGTTGGGAGGATATTCCCTTGTACCCTTATAGAAGTTGAAAGGTAAACTAAACGATAAGTTTATAACATACAGGGTGTTCCATTCAAAATAAGTCGAATATTTCAGTATTAATGTTCTACTAATTTAACTGAAAAAATGAACACCCTGTAAAGAGGTGTTTACTATTCAGTCAATAAATAGACTAAAGGAACAGTATATTACTTAAATTTAAGAGCAAATTTGTTCGAGTTAATTTTATTAGGAGATATCTAATTTTTCCTAAAACCCTACATTTTCAGAAGGATTGATTTAACTTGAAACACTCTGTATGTAGGTGTAGGGAACCATTATAAAAGTGCTACTTATTTTTTATGTAAAATTGGAAAATGCAATAATATACGGGGTGTGTCATTAAAAAAACAACTTTGATAGGCCACTTTTTTTGGAGCACTCTATTTAAAAATATTTTTAAAATGTTGCTCAGATTGACTTACATAATATCACTGTATTAGAAATTAATGATTACATGCCGGTTCGCCGTAAAACTTCGTAGCGTCGGTCGTGATTCAATATATATATATATATATATATATATATATATATATATATATATATATAGTGTGTTCCAAGAAGTATTATACAAATGGAGAAAAAGTTTATCTTACATTTCACAAAAAAATATATCCTTGATAAAAATCTCTGTATGACTTATAGATTCATAATCAGATACAACATTTTTAAAACATTGGCTGGAATACAGAGAAAATAAAATAAATGATCTGTGGTGGAGAGTAAATGCTCATTGAAATTGTGATTAAGTAACAAAAAATTATGCTATAAAGTTCGTTAATGACCAAAATCCAACCAGTGGCGGGGCATTTTTAAGGGATTAGAAAATTAAAAAAATTCAATGCTTCATGTTACATAATTAAAGAACAAACTAATACGTTTTTTATATAATTTCAAAATAAAAAAAAATTATAATAACCAGTGGCGCAGTGTTTTCAGGGTACAAATTGTGAATTTTTTAATGTATCAACCGACTGTTTTGAAAGTCGAGTATAGGGAGTTTTTAAGACCGCTAAGTATAAATCATTTGTCAAAATTAAAAATTTCAAAATGGCGGAACAAAAATGGGGGATTATAGTATTTATTTAATTTATCAACCGATTTCTTGAAGGTCGGGTGTTGAAGGTTATTAAGATCGTTAAGTATAAAGCATTTGTCAAAATTAAAAAATTCAAAATGGTAGATCAAAAATGGGGGATTATCGTGATTAAAAACCGATATGATTCAAATTTAGGTATTGTGGGCTTTGTAGTTATTTATTTACATATATCAGAAAGCATTATAGCAGATTTGGCAGCAGTTTTTTGCTACTTAATCACAATTTCAATGAACATTTTGCTCTCCACTACAGTTTGAAAGTATTTTGCTCTCAGTCCAAATCATTATTTTTTATTTTCTATGTATTCCAACCAATGTTTTAATAATGTTGTACCTGATTATGGATCTACAAGTCATGCAGAGATTTTTATCAAGAATATATTTTTTTATAAAATGTAAGATAAACTTTTTCTCCATTTGTATAAAACTTCTTGGGACACCCTGTATATGTATAGGTGTATAATGCTCATGCTATAGAAGTTTTATCAAATTTGACCGAACTCTCTTAAAATATAGTAAAGTACGCCCCAGAATATCAGAAAGTAATTAATCTTCTTGATAGTGACAGGTCAGTGGCGTACTTATTAGAGGCACATACTATAAGGTCTATAAAATATATTGAGTTTTCAATTACTTATGCTCGTATAAAATATTTAGGAACATATACTTGTAATTGTAATTATGACCTATTAATAAAAACATTGATAAAAAAATTAAGTGATTTATTATGTAAGTCTTTGTCTAAGTAACCTGCAAGTTTTTCTTATCAAACCAAATAATGTTTGTTAACGTGAATTTAATCTATTTCAAGTTTCAGCAGAGGAACCGTTTGTGACCTCATTATCATCTTCTTGTTTGAAATTTAGGCAAATCAATGTAGCATTTCATTTAATAAGAAGTGAAGCGACAGCTCTATCTTTGTTAGTTACGTACAGATTGTTTGAGATTGAATTAATACAAACGCCATATTTCCTGAAGCAGATGATACATTATTGAACAGGACAGCGAGGATCGCCCGAAATTATAAGAAAAATTGTTTATAAAGTACTTTAAAATGCCCAATTATGTTCGAGTTTTGGTAGAATGTGATGGTGAAAATGGCATCTTCCGATTTTTGTCTTAAATTATTAAAAAATCCAACAAATAGTGCAGATAGTAGAAATGTGTTCTAATATGACGGGAGTGGGAAAGTCAACAGTATATTATTAAAAGTACAAAAAGAGGATATATTTCAAGAACCGGGTTGCTCAACGAGAAGTAAAAAACAACGTTTAAGTGAAGAAGAAAAGTTCATATTAGACGAAAAATCCATTCCTTCTACTTCAATAAAGAAATGCCTATCCTCAACAAAATAGCAGCAGTACTAAAAGAAGGCGTTGGTGGACCATAAATGTCTCCAGAAACCTAACTCTTCGTGGAAAAAAGTTAACCGAAGATCAATACTAATTGGTAATCTCCAAATTGTTTCTTGGAGACGCAACTACCTTCGTGAAATGAAAAAGTTTCGTGCCGAAGAAGGGGAAGCTTATATCTCGATGAGACTTAGTTAAACAAGGGATATTCTGTAAAAAAAAATTATTGAAGTTTTTGGAGTGCATAAAATGGAATTTCTTAATGGATTTTTAATAGAATATTATGATTAAGTTGTATGTTGGGCATTACCCTACCTACGTTCACTTTACTTAGATAAATAAATGATTCATAAGAGATGGGACAACAGTGCTGATCTCATGTTTATCATTAATTACAATATATGCACCTGGGTGCAGCCAAGAGTTTTTGCTAATAATAATCATTAGAACTTGAATAATTTATATTTGCAATTTTGCTGAACGTTAGTGTAACCGACTTAGCAATGTAAAGATAGCCTAAGCCCAAACTGTAGAAAGTATTGCATAGTGTATTTTTTATTATTTGATGAGGTAAATCCTAACCTGTGCTAATTAAAAACGATTAAACCATTTAGTAAAATATAATTTTTTCCATAGTGGACACTGCATTGTGTAAAAAACAAGTAAAAAAAAAATCTCTCTTGTGCACAGTTACGAACGAGAAAAATCTAACTTTGATTCCAACTATGTGGCTTCCAAAACACTAATAGAATATCCTTTGATTTTTCTCCCCCTAACTTTGTACAAAAGCATTTGGTAAAGAAATGAGTAAAACAATTTGAACCCAAGGCAATTTGGTGCGTGCATAACATAACTCCGCCTTAAACCACCAGTCGACTTCTGCTTTTCATTATATGATACCTTATGTAGCAACAGCATGTCCGCATTCTGTGATTTACGAACGTTGGCCAACACTT